>ML402150.1:51643-75949 GCA_005239525.1 Nicotiana knightiana | reverse complement strand
CCCCACCTCCCCCCAAAAAAAATTAATTTTTTTTTTTTTGATATATGTACACACACCTTTAAAACAGATTTAGAACTGAGTCAAGGTATGATACTTATCGGGTGAAACTAACTGTTGGTCGATATGGACCTGTCTTAACTAATATTTCCTCATTAAAACTGCTTGTGTAGTTGGTCAAAGTTTTTAAAACTGCTGCACTTTTATAAGAGTTGGGTGACTGCTATCGGGTTTAAGAGAAATGCAGACATCTGGTAATTGATGGAAAGTGAAACAAGAAGCTTATAATGTCTGTTCAAGAAAGTCAGCAAAAGTGCCGTTGGAGCATTCACCGGAAAGGATGTAAGGGAAAAATTTATAGCAGGAAGGCAGTGTGTGGCCCTTCATTATTAGGTGGAAGTTCCTTGAACCTCTACAATGATCATAGAGACTTTGATACCATGTGGGAATGCGAATCAGATACCCTTTAAGAATTCGATAGAGGTGACATATTGATTGCTTCATTTCGGTTAGGATATATAGATTGCTTGATGATTTGATCAAGGCAGGGCAATAGGTGTTTAAAGTTTAAACACTAGGCACATAAGATATTTGCCAATGGGGGACAATATCTAGCATAACATTACTCTCTTAACACTCTATCTCTAACACTAACAGTAACCTTGACGTTCTAATTTGAATTGTTAAGAAACGGAACATATGGTAAAAAGTTTGAATGCAGATGGTATATATTTAATTTGAGTAAAGAGAATTCCTTACTATGTAGAAGGCGAACCACAATATTCAGGCACGAGCTTTGTAATTACTCTCTCCGTCCCAGTTTTGGCATAGCATTTAGTTGGGACATGAATTTCATTTAAGAGTTGAAGCCTTACTATTCTTTAAATTAAAGCGGGTCTAAACGTAGAGACGGTGTTAACTCATTTTTTTAGTAAGAATAACAGCTGTATTATTTTTAAATTTAAAGGTCCAAAAGTAGAGACGACATTGACTTTTTGGTAATTTCAATGTTTAGAATAAGATGGAAGTGCATTTTTGTAATAGTAATCACCGGTCTAGAATAGTAGAGAAAAAGTTTCTATTATTGGAAGAGGGAGACAATCTGGAACAACCCAACGTAGATGTAAGGCAGATGATTTGGCACAGGAGTATGTGGTTAGCCAGAATTCTAAAATATTTGTCTTTTACAATAACACAATTCTTGAGTATGGTTCATACTAATGAAAGCGAACACACTCTCGCTATAGTATTTTAGTCTGTACTAATGAAAGACAAAATACTATGTAGATGTATATATTTTGCTAATGGAAGAGAGCACAATAATTCATGATTTGAAGCTTGTATCGCTGCAGTTAAGTTATAACATCTTTTTTGTTAAGTACAGTTAAGTTATAATTTATTGTAATGAATTGCTGCTATGCGGATAGGTAATGGTATCTGCCAAAGAGGATCCCGATGCCTCTCTTCCACCTGCTATAGATGGTCTTCTTAGGGTTCATAAACGTGTTGTTGATGGGCTGGAGAGTGATTCTTCTCATCCTCCTCCAGGTATACCTGGAAAGGTCTCGACAAAGCTGCTGGTGCAAGCAGCACAGGCTGGAAGTCTTATTGGAAAACAAGGGACAACTGTCAAGACCATTCAAGAAGCATCCCAGTGTATTGTTAGAGTTCTTGGAACAGGTTCTTTCCTTTGCTTTTAGATATCTCTGTTATTCAACCGAGGAACAAGATTTTAGCATTCTCGTCCGTGTTTTAGGGACATCCATTTTGCCTTTGAGTTCTTTTGTTCTTGAAGTCTGATACCCCTTGTGCAATCAACTCTCTTATCTATGTGGTCTTGGTTTGTACCCTTGCCTCTATTTGAATAAATGCATGAAATTACTAGTGCCTTCTAGCTTGTTTTAAAGTGTCAAGGAGGGTACGATTTTCTTGAGTTTCTTGTTCAGGAAAAAAGGTTAGCTTTTAATGCAGGCAAAGTTTCAACTCAGAATAATTAACATCAACGTTTCAGGGTCTTGTATTGATTTAGTCATTTCAATAGATCATCCGAGCCTTGGCTAGTATTCCCTGCAATGTTTCCTTGAAAACCATGCATGGTGAGTGTGTTTCTTTGTGGAGAGGAAGTTACTTTAGTATAGTAGAATAAGGAATTTGAGTGGTAATCATGTAAGAATAAAAATAATAAGAGTTTGAAGTATTTACTCAAAAGAATAATAGCAAGAGTTTGAAGCCTGTAAATCTTTCCAACAACTAAAGAAGAGATCTAAAGGGTAATAGAAGAATTTTGACCAAATGCCTTTTAATGAATTTGTATCGGATCTTATCCTTTTCATTCTAGTAATAATAGCATGTTTAATACGTCGTAGTTTGTTTTGTATGAATTGAATCAGGTTTATAAAACTTGTTCTCATGTAAATATAATTGTGGTATCCAGATGTGGTAAATCTTTTTTGATGAAGTAAACATGTCATTAATGGCATCAAAAGATGCAAATCGTGTAGCTATTACAAAAGAATACTAGGTGAAAAAGAGATTTGTTACTCCATAAAGTGAGGCCTATGCTAGGGATAGGGAGTTACCGAAATCCGAAAAGGTGTCAAGAGAGTTTACAGGGAATAAGTTGCTCCAGCTATATAAACTTAAGAATTTAGCTTTCAGGGACTGATTTGGAGTTGATATTTCATCAAAACATCTGTTTCTTTCGGCCCAAACACACCAAAATATGCAAGTAGGTATCGTCCTCCAGGTTTTTCTGATGATGATGCCAACTTTCCAAGTGCTCCAGATGCATCCTTGCACTCCCTGGCATAACCTAAGCTGAGTCCAAAATGGAGATAAAGATGTTCCAGATATATGCTGTCATTGTATAATGTAATCCAGATGCTGTAAATCTTGTAGTAAGTAGCAAACCAAGAGCAGAAGTTCGGGAAATTTTCTAGGTCAAAGTTAAATTTAGTACTACTAATTGAGCCTCAATCTAAACTAGTTGGGGTTAACTATATAAATCTTTTATACCCATTTATCTTTATTCAGGCCCATTTCATTTAAATGCTAAATAATGTTACTTTAATGCATAGTAGGGGTTAACTAAAACTAGACTCTCTAGGTCCCAGCTCACTCACATTGACATAGAAATCTAATAAAAAGAGGGGGGAGAAGGAAAATAATGAGTTATCTTAACTAAAGGATAAATTAAGGTCATAAATTTTAACAAGCGCAATATGTCTAAACTAGACTTTTTATGGTCTCCATGTGTCTAGTCATTTCAGAAGACCTAGTCCTCTTTATGAGAAGTTGCAAATGAGCTACAGGGTTGTAATTCTCTGACTCAAAATAATACAGGGGATATAATTCCTTCCAGGAAAGAGTATTTTGCTTGGAAAAGCTTATGGAGTTGATGACACGGTAAGTGTCTTATCAAAAAAGAGTTAGTTTGAGAGGCTCGATGGGATCCAAATGCAGATCATCAAATAGCGTTGAGAAGATGTAAGAGTCACCGAATAAAATGCGTTTTCTTAAAATATTTCAATTATTCCCTCCCTCCCATTTTACATGAAGGGGCTTGATGGTTATGGAATTTACAAAAGAAAAAGAGACTTCTGAAACTTGTGGTTTCGAACATGCCATGAGATATTTGTGGCTATAAAATCATGTCATTAAGGGTAAAATGGGGATTCTGTGATAAAAATTGTCTCCAAAGAGGTGTCATTCTTTTTGGGACTGACTAAACAGAAAAGAGTATCAAATAAAATAGGATGGAGGATTTTGTTCTTATTTATCAAAATATACCTGAATGAACAAGTGAAAGCAAACATTAAGTATGAAAACATTAGTGAAGCCTCACAGAATGAATTTGATGCCAAGGATGTGGTTTTGCTCTCTGGTCATTTTGGTCTAATATTGGATTTATAGTCAGGACCTCTTACATCTCGTTGCGTGTAGGACTACGTTGTTCCACACTTTGGCTCAAGAGCACGTGGTGATCCTCCTAGCTCAAGGAGGCATCTAATCTTTTTGTACTCTAGGTATGTGTACTGTTTGTATGCGTAGGCTTGAGCACACTGAATTAAAATTCGCCAAGCTTAGACATTTTTTCAAAACTTGAACTTTTTCCAATTGAATTTGGTCTCATCCTTCTTTGGAAATCTTAAACGTGAGATTAAACTAAAACTTTTCTCTTATTGGAGTCCAGGTAAAAAAACATGAAATAACAGATTAGTGGGAAGCTAAAACATAAAATAAACTAGAATGTGGAAAGTCATATTCCAGTTGTGTATACTTTCATATGTCTAACTTAATACTAGAGGAGTTAGGTACGGTAATTCCTGTGGTTAATTGTTCGGTTGGATTTGGAGATTGCGAGGTCCTTAATTGGTACTATAGCCTCTCTACATTCATCATGAATTATTCTTTGGGACTGTTTTGTTCAATTTTGTGTTTTTAACTGCACCTTAATCACTAGTTCATGTGGTCTTACTTCCTTCTTGTGATGCTACATATCATTGCAGAGGATCTTCCTGTTTTTGCACTTCAAGATGATAGGATAGTTGAAGTAGTAGGGGAGCCTGCAAGTGTACACAAGGCAGTTGAGTTAATAGCTAATCACTTGAGGAAATTTTTGGTTGATCGCAGCATAATCCCAGTATTTGAGATGCAAGTAAGCCTCATTTCAATTAGAAATTTTTAGGGCTGTATCTTAGCATCTTTTGATGGATAATGAACTTATTTATTGTTTAGATGCAAATGCCAAATCCACCAGTGGAACACATGCCACCTCCACAGTCTTGGGGTCCTCCTCCCCAAGCTTTCCCCCCAAGCGCTGCTGGAGGTCCGGGATATGGATCTAATCATCATTTCATGCCACCACCATCAAGGCAACATGATAGTTATTACCCTCCAGCTGACATGCCACCATCGAGGCAACATGATAGTTATTATGCTCCAGTTGACATGCCACCTCCACTGGAGAAACAACCTCATCAGGGAATTTCTGCATATGGAAGAGAAGCTCCAATGTCAATGCATTCATCATCCAACAACACAACCGCACCGTCTCTGATTACTCAGGTATGTTCTGTTACTCTAAGCACACTGAGTCAGTATTTAAAGAGAAATGGGTGGGATTTTGTGTTAATGCACTTTGTTAAGCTTCTTATTGTTGTTTTACATGAGGAGAACAGTTCATTAGTTTTGAAATTAACTACAGCTTCAACTCTACATGCCCATCTTTCCCACCATTCTGTTGAAAGAAACCAAAAGGCTGGCAGTCATTCACTAAAAGACAGGTGGGACCAAAAAAGGGAAAATTGCTACACACCCTATATGCACTTCAGTAACAGGTATCAAATTGTAGTGGGTGATACCTTGATGCAATCTGGATGCACTATAGTGCAGGTTATTTAGCTAAGCAAGAAATGCATAAATGGTAGGGTAGCTTTTGTAGAATTTTATTCCCAGACAGTTCTGTTAACCATGGCTAGTCGGGCAACTCCTAGCTTTACTTGAGAAGCCCTGCCAGGTTTTTTGGAGTTAGAGGATCAACATATCTAATTTTCTGTGTGACTTTGGACATACATTTCTTAATTTTGTAAAAAGAAAATTTGCTTGATTGGAGATTTTGTTGATGTACTCATAAATCACAATATTCTATAGGTAAGAATTTTTGATTTTTTTTGAGAAAGTTGTTGAAGAAAATTTTGACTTACGAAATAGTAATAGGTGTTACTATGACGTGATACAGGGAGAATATATTTTAGGACTCATTTTGTAACTTGTGTCGCTTCCAATAATTTTTACACATTTACTGACGTGCTGCTTCCAATCTTAATCATTGTTTTTGTCCATTTTTTAGTTGGTTAAACAAACTTGATTTCCTGATATATCATGGTTTTAGCATTTTTAGAGATGTAAGGGCTTGTAATGGCATTGTTGTTTCCGGTTGGTGCCAATCTGAATAACTGCATTATGCACAAATAGCATATATCCTTGGCCTTACTCTGATACTTTATTAAATTGGATACTTAGCTGAGAATTAAGGATTGCCCTTCAGAAATATTTTTAGATTGCAAAATATTGGCAAATTATATGCAAGACATCCTAAGCAAACCTAATATGGTCACGATGAAGTGCTAGTAAACAAAATGAGAAAAAGAAAGATATTCATGTGTGCAAAATGAGAAAAAGAAAGATATTCATGTGTGAGTTTTTGCTTGTTCTGAGGGCATAGTTTTGCAGATTACACAGCATATGCAGATCCCATTATCCTATGCTGATGCTGTGATTGGAACAAATGGTGCGAGCATAAGCTACATCCGGCGGGTTAGTGGTGCTACTGTTACCATACAGGAAACAAGGGGAGTTCCTGGGGAGATGACTGTTGAGATCAGTGGAACTGCTTCTCAAGTCCAAACAGCACAACAATTGGTACAGGTAAAATTCTTGCTTCACTTGTCATAAGATTTAAGCTCTTTTTTTCCTCTGGTACGTGCATACGCATATGAGTTTCTGGTGAGGGGGCGCAAAATGTCGTTTCTTTTTCCATTTGACTTTTGGTTTAGCCAATATCCGTGCTTCTCATATCCCATCTTGAAATGTATTTGTTTATTTTTCATTTGTGTGTCGTAGAATTTCATGGCAGATGCAGGAGCGCCTCAGGCACAGACAGCTCCACCAGCTGACCAAGGCTACAACTCCTATGGAGCTCCTCCTACTTCTATGTATTCATCTGCCCCTACAAATCCAGGCGTTCCAGGTCAATCAGGGGGCTATGGTTCAGTGTATGGTACCAACTATGGCTATTGAGCTGGACCCTTCTGCATTTCATTTGGTCAACAAAACTAATAATCCTTTCATCAGAGTGTTTTGTACTATTGTACCTTCATTTAGGCCTAGTGACATGGAACTCCTTTAGGTAGAGAGTATTGTATGCATTAGGCTCGTTCCAACTTTGTACCTACCAAATATCTATTTCATTTCTCTCCTGAGTTCTCTCGTATCTCACCTCCTACTCTATCCACGAATAATATGATCTTTAACACTGAAATAACTTCATATTTGCTCGGTTAGCTGCCACACGCTGAAGGATTTACAAATATTATGACTCTACATGGTGTTTGGGGATGTTTGGTGGTTGCTCTGTTGCAACGAGCATCGCAGCTGCATAAACACAAATAGTTTGGATTGTATAAAAGTTGTCCTTACAGGACTTCTCCCTAAATTGGGGCATTGGGCTGGTCACAGCCGATCACATCAGCGTTAACAGAAGAAGAGAGAATAAGAAATGAGGTGGAGGGTAAAACTAAGGAAAGATGCATCCACCAAGTAACATTTCCTTCTCTTCAGCTCATTATGTTGCAGTGCTTCAGATTTAGACTGCCCTTTTTTTCATGCCGACTGAGAATTAAATATTTCACTTTATGGTAGCGACCAATTTTTTTTTTTTGGTTCATATGAGCCCTTCTAAAGTAGCCTACTTATGAATGGTGCTTGATATAGTTCTCCTACGATTTAAGGCTACACCGGATATAATATAGTGACATCTCATAATCTTTCCAGTAAACCCGACAGTGTATGGCGTTTGGCATTGATGTTGGTACGCCTTTTTGAGAGGTTTTTGAAGGACAAATTTGGGGGGAAGATGTATATACTATTTGTTGGAAAATATGTTAATTTTCATGAAAATCTATTTTTTAAACTTATTTTTATCAATTTACAGAACATTTGGGGTTTGATTTTTCAAAAAACGGAGCCTGTTCTAACGAATAAATACCTTTTCCCATGCCAAGTCATAAGCCAAGTCCCAAGGTTTTGAGTTCAAATCTCTGTTCCTCCGCTTTTTTTGTTTTCGTTTTTCTGTTTCTTTTTTTTGGGTGGGAGGGGGCGGAGGGAGAAGAGTTCGAAACTTATCTCCCACAAAGAGAGAATAATTTTAAGGAAGCACATGTCTACTTGGTCGCGTACGGACTGATGAGGCGTGCCAACCATTATATTCTCTTTTTTCCTGTTTTTCTGATCCCACAACTCTCTGAGACTATTTTTAGATGGTGGCCACATAGAATAATGAAGCCCTTCACTTGCTTGCTAATTTGGCTGGACCAAGCCTTTGACAGAAATACCAAAGGGCTGCTATTTAATGCGTCCCGAATTTCAGCTTTTTAATTTAATTGTCTGGAAGTTCAGATTTTTAGTTCAAAATTTCAGGACAAAATAAGTACCGACTAATCCCTAAACTACATCCCCGAGAATGGCTATCTATGCACTTGCCCCCATATTCTTCGTCCACGTTGAGCCCATTGCATCAACATAAGCGCGCGCACACACACAAACATAAAAGCAAACCCATCAAAACTGCCCCCAAAAATAAAAAACATTACGACAAAGGTAAATTTGATAATAAACAAGCTCGTCTTTTGCCAACCAACACCACATGTCTGGCTTTCTGCACAATATCAAATTTATCTATCACATCTCCACATTTTATTCTGTTCATAACCTGAATAAAGCATCACAAAAGTGGGAGATGCCAGTTCCAACCTAGGCTCTTGTTTGAAGCATACTTTCATATTTTGTGAAGAGAACGAGTACAGAAAGAAAGCCAACAAAAGAAAACCCACATTCAAGCTGATGCTTAAAATTTGAGTTTATTGGGCGACAAATTAAACAACAGAAAACCTCAAACCAGAGAAAATCACACACATTTCTCACTTGTTTGAAGGTGCCTTCTCCTGCTTCCGATCTGGCTTAAGGAAAGGGTCCTGCAAGTTAACATTTGAATAAAACACATCAAACAAAGAAGGCAGCCAAATATTAACTCCACCTTTATAATAACATGTAGCAATCAAAAAGCAGAAAGCGCATTGGACAACTTATTAGCAACCAAAAAAGAAAGAAAATAGAAGAAAATCTGCAGCAAAAGAAAACACAGTATGTCATATTTATCCATCAATGAGTAACACTTCCTGGCACCAAATTTTATCACAAAAAGCAGCAATATATTATATCTTTTGCCCATGAGATTTTAAGTTTTTAACTGAGATAAGGAATTTGCCACTAGCTTATAGTCTACAACAATGAAACAAAAAATTGCCACTTCAATTTTACCTCGCAGAATGGGCCTTTTTCCAGAAATACCCTTTAAAAGACAACCACCAAAAAGCCAGGCCACTTTGGCAGCCCAGCTTTATTCCATTAGGCACCTCCTCTCCCCATCCCCAGGGGGAGGGGGAGGGAGAGAAGGTGGGTATTAACCTCCCATTTTTTCATCTCCTAAATATATACTTGCTCCATGACAAGTTCCTTTACTCCTTTTAAGAAGTACATCTTCAGGCTACATCAGTGTATGTACCTTTAGGGTACAGCTTTAACAGATACCAGTATCCAAGTTCTTAAAACTCACAGACTGTCTTGCTTGCTGCATTTCCCTCTTTTGTTTTTCCATTATTGACTAAGTTGCCATTTTAATAGAATAAAAGTAGATACTGGATTAATTAGAGAATCCCTACATTTAACACATGAGTGCCTCTTGCCTTACATCTCGGACACAGCAGTACTGCTCCATGGTCTCACAGGGCTGAAAACTAACAATATTTGCAAGATTTTGCAGAAAGAAATAGGTAAACTGAGCAACTGGCTACCACTTTTCTTCTAAATAACGACAACTGACCATCACTTATCAGAGGTCTATCAAGATGTTGACTGTTGATTAAACAGTAGCAAAGGACAAAACAGTTGCAGTAATAAGAAATAGGAGGAAGACTAGTTGAATGTTCAGCAGAAGATAGTCCAGCAGGGTCAGGTGTAGCTCAAGATTGAACAGCAAAAGAAAATGATTTTTTTTTTGGGGGGAGGGGGTTGAGAGACAGAGAGAGAGACAGAGAGAGAGAGAGAGAGAGAGAGAGAGAGAGAGAGAGAGAACTATAGAGAGAAGGGGAGAGGGTATTCCAAACTTACACGGGATCAGAAGAAAATGCACATCTACAGACAAACCAAAAATGGAAATTTTCTCATAATCCTACTACAACTTTAGCTTCTTCTTCTTCTTCTTCTTAAGGCTTCCTCCTTTTATCCTATGGCCTTCTATTCACAGACACAGATGAGCAAATAGTTGCATGGTCTAGCAATGGAGATTGGGCATCTCTTTTAATAACTTTTCTCCTATCTCATTATTATACACAGCCTAATCAAGTAAGACAGCTTGGTACTTGTCCTGAAAATAAAGTGAGACACATCATACATCCATAACAAGAAATGTTTCCACATTTACATGACCTAGGCTTAATTAAGCTCCCAATTCTGCTCATTCAACAGATATGAGCTGATATTCAGCTGAAAACTAACTGGCTCAAGCACTATCTCAATTCAATAACAATTTAGTTGAGGTGAAAGGATTCAGAAAGAGGCAGAAAAGTAAAATAGGACCATTATTTCATGAGTAAAACAGGAGGGGTTGGGAGCTCTTCTGCCCCTTTGAAATAGGATGTATCGAAAATAATAGAACTGCAGGGTTTGGGAGCTCTTCTGCCCCTTTGAAATAGGATGTATAGAAAAACGCATGTCTTTCCCTTCCCTTACACTTGTACAAAGAACGTGGAAGTAAAAGTTTATTATTCAGGGATATACGACGATGAGTCTCTCCTTTACGCATTCCTTCTCATGTGTGGAAATGGAACCAAATGTAGAGCAAAGCTAGATAATTTGAGTAGCTCATTTATAGCCTCAATCCTAGTCTATGAACAAAAATAAATTCTATGTCCATTCACCTCCCCAGCTACCACTGTTTTCTCATACCCAAGACAAGCTATTAACCAGACGAAAAAGCCACCCCCCTGTAAATTTCCTTTTACAGGTTGAAGAGTTTTTAGGCTATGCCAGCAGTTCAGCTTATTTGTAGACTTGGCACACAATGAACTATAAATGAGGTTCACCTCCACACCTTTGTGTGGTTAAGTTACATATATGGGATATGGGTGCGTCACCTGGATCCCTCAAAGTAAAGTTTAACACACCCAAGCCCTTTTCTTTTCCTGGGGAAATGGGGGGGTTTGAAGTTCTCGGATCTATTACAATAGTTGTGAGATTACAGCCTTATGTGAAATTCGCTCAAACCAAAATTTACCTTTTCGCTTGGGTTGATATGCAAATTATTCATTTTAGGGATTATCAAATCTACTCTATCAATAAACCCTAATCTAATCCCGATCTAAAGGAAATGAAAGATTCAACAATCATTCCACATAACAGAGAGAAGATTAGCATGGCCAGTGGCACGGATGACACGACATACAAAAATTCAGAAATGGCCTCACAAAGAAAAACTAGAACAAACAGGAAAGGGAAAAAAAATTTGGTATATGGAGAGAGCTGAGCCTACATTTTGGACAAAGATAAAATTGGCGACGACGATAGTACCGACGATACCGCCGAGAATAGCAGCGGGGCCTGTCAGCAAACTCCATTTCCTGTGTATCATCCTTCTTCCGATATTCTTCTTCTGCTTCTCTCTCTTGTCGTAAAAACCTCTTTAATCCCAATTCTAAAAGACTCCAAAATTGGGGAAAAGAAATACACCGTCCAAGGCCTCTCAATTTCTTTTACTAGTATCATTTTGCCAAGTCAAATTAACTCTAAATACTTGATTGGTTGCATAAGAAAAAAAATATTAATAAATATTTTATTTTATTTGTAACATATTCCTATTGTGTAATATCTTTTTCTCGCTTTTGCGTACTTTGGATTTTGGAATACTTGCTACCTCAACACTTTTGTCACTAACTAGTTTTAGGCCTATTTATTTATTTTTATTTTTTTAAGATTAAGACGTCTGAATATCAAGATGTGTATTAAGATTAAGATCTCTAAATCTGAATACACATCTGAATATCAAGATGTGTATTAAGATCTGAAAACTAAATTATTAAGGTTGTTTGATTTTTAACATCTGAATATATAAAATTTACGTTTATTTGAAAATTAATAAACATAAAATACAAATAAAATACTAATTAATCTAATATTCCATCACTAAAATATATAGCTTTTTAAAATATGATAGTTGCTAGTGGTGATGACTAAGGTGAAGTGGCCACAAAAGATGAAATCCAACCCGAGCACCAGAAAGTCGAATGCCCTCTGTGAATTCCATCAGCAGCGATGCCATAAGACAAAGGACTGTATCGCCTTGAGGCAAGAGGTAGTAAACATGCTTCACCAGGGGCATTTGAAGGAGCTGATAAGCGGCCGAGGAAGAGCCAATTTTGCCCGTGGGCAGGAACAACATGGAGGCCCCCCGAAACCACCCTCCCCAGCCCGCACCATACAGATGATTATTGGCGGAGACGACGACGCAACGATCAATCACGTGAAATTCACAACCACCCACAAGTTGAAGCGGCCGATCACCCATGAAAGGTATGACGAACTCGAAGAAAGTATCATCTTCGATAAGTCGGATACCCATGGTTTGACTTTCCTCACTATGATGCTCTTGTTATTACTTTACGAATTTCAGACACCAATGTAAAACAGATTATGGTAGATGAGCGTGTATTATCCACCCCAGAGTTCTCACACAAATGAGACTCGAGGATAAAATAGTACCACGCTGCATAACACTAACAAGTTTTAACAATGCAGTTGAGCGGACCTCCGGAGAGATCACACTACCCGTTCTGGCCGGTGGTATCGCCCTGGAAACAATATTCCACATCATGAATCAAGACACAATGTACAACGCCATCATAGGACGACCCTGGATACACGCCATGAGAGCCATCCCGTCCATCCTGTACCAGGTCATCAAATTTCCCACTCCGTGGGGAGTATTCAACATTCGCGGCGAGCAGCGCACAACCCAAGAGTGCTATGGCATTTCCCAAGACTCCACATACACTCAACAGTTTAAAGGCAAAGGCGCAAACGCGTAGCAATTAGCGAGGTTGGGGTCAGGCGGATCTGAACAAAGAGACGTCATCAAAGACTCCGACGTCGTGGAGGCCACGGGATCAATTGTGGAAGACCTCAATCCCGTTCAGTTGGATAAAAACGACCACAATAAAAAATCTTACATCGACCATAAACTCCAGGAGCCAGGTAAATTCCATAATTTTTAACTGACAACGCAGACTTGTTTGCCTTCTCTCATGCAGATATGCCAGGTATCCCGAAGGAAATAGCAACACACAAGCTGAATGTCGACCCACTTTCCCCGTCGGTACAGCAGATCCGACGAAAATCCAACGTTGCAATAAATGATGTCGTATGCGAAGAGGTAGAAAAATTGCTCGCAAACGGTTCTATAGAGAGTCAAAGTAACCCCAATGGGTCAACGTGGTCATGGTGAAAAAGAAAAATGGGAAATGACACATGTGCGTGGACTTCACAGATCTGAACAAGGCCTACCCAAAAGATTCATTTTCGTTGCCTCACATTGATCAGCTCATCGACTGAATAGCGGGGCACGAGCTGTTAAGTTTCTTAGACGCCTACTCAGGTTACAACCAAATCCTCACAGAGGAGGAGGACTAGGAAAAAACCACTTTCATCTCCCACCAAGGGACGACTGCTACAGAGTCATGCCGTTCGGACTGAAAAACATAGGGGCAACCTATCAGAGGCTAGTAACCAAAATGTTCAAAGAACAGCTCGGCAAGCCTATAGAAGTGTATATAGACAACATGTTGATCAAGTCGAAAAGAAAAGAGGACCACATTGACCACCTGAGGGAGGCCTTCGACATACTTAGGCAATATGGCATGAAGCTGAACCCTGAGAAATGCTCTTTCGGCGTGACCTCAGGAAAGTTCCTCGGCATTTTGGTGTCGTAGGGAGGCATCGAAGTTAACCCCGACCAAATAAAGGCTATAGAGGGAATACCTAAAAGTTTGACCAGCAAGAGGCAGGTGCAAAACCTGACTGGCCGAATAGCTGCCCTATCGAGGTTCATCTCACGATCCTCCAAAAGATACCACAAATTTTTCGGCGTACTCAAGAAGGAAAACGGACTCCAATGGAATTTCGAGTGCGTCAATACCCTAAGAGAATTAAAAGTATACATGTCCTCGCCCCTACTGCTTGCCAAGGCGGAACCCGAAGAACGCCTCATAATCTACTTGGTTGTGTCCGATATTGCGGTGAGCGTAGTCTTAGTCCAAGAAAACAAAGGTACTCAATCTCCAATCTATTACATTAGCAAAACTTTGGTTGACGCCGAAACGAGGTACCCCTACCTCGAAAAGCTGGTCCTGGCTTTAGTAGTAGCTTCACGAAAGCTCAAACCTTATTTCCGATGCCACCCCATCTCTGTAGTCACGATCTTTCCCCTAAGGGGTATCCTACATAAGCCCGAGCTGTTAGGCAGGTTGGATAAATGGTCCATTGAGTTAAGCGAGAATGATATATTATATCAAACACGAACAACGATAAAGTCTCAAGTACTCGCTGACTTCGTCGCCAACTTCAGTGCCAAAATAATGCCCGAAGTCGAGAGGGAAGTCACTAGCACTTCCCCCGAGTTACTCGACCTATGGATTCTATACATCGATGGCGCCTCCAGCGCGTCAGGATCTGGACTGGGACTCGTACTCGAGGTCCTGACAGGAGAAGTAATTTGCTAGTCTATACGGTGTCCTGATATGACTAACAATGAGGTCGAGTATGAATCCGTGATTGCAGGACTAAAACTGGCCCTCAAATACGGAGCGCGACGGTTCGTCTTCTGTTGTGACTCACAACTCGTCGTCAATCAAGTCACAAGGACTTACCAAATCAAAGAACAAAGGCTACAAAAATATCAAGTCGAGATTTGCAAGCTGCTGCCCGAGTTCGATGAATTCCAGCTCGACTAGATACCTCGAGCACAGAACATCGAGGCAGTCGGCCTTGCCAAAATGGTGGCAGCTACCAGGAACATAAACGGAAAAGAGAACATGGCCACTCTCCTCCATTCATCAATAGATCAAATCGAGGTACGAACTATAAACATGACTTGGGACTGGCACAATCGTATTATCTCAAATTTGCAAGACGGAGTGCTCCCACCCAATAAAAAAGAAGCCAAGAAGCTTCGAATGCAGGCGGCCAGGTACAACATCGTCAATAACGACTTATACAAAAGAACGTTTAGCGGTCCCCTAGCAAAATGCCTAGGACCAAACTGCGGCGTGTCCTCGAAGAAGTACACAAAGGCCACTGCAGAGCTCATACCTGCAATCGAGCTCTCGTCAGATGCCTCATACGAGCAGGCTACTACTGGCCTACAATGAAAAAAGAAGCTGTCGACTTCGTCAGAAGGTGCGAGCAATGGAAAAAATACGCCTCCATGATTCACCAAGCGGGAGAGCACCTCCACTCAATCACCTCGCCTTGGACTTTCATCAAATGGGGAATGGACATCGTCGGACCCCTCCCGGCAGGACGAGGTAATGTATGATTTCTTTTAGTTTTGGCTGACTATTTTTCCAAGTGGGTAGAAGCAGGTGCATTCACCCAAATACGCGAGCAGGATGTTATCACATTCATATGGAGAAACATCATATGCCGCTTCGACATCCTCAAAGAAATCAGTTGCGACAACGGACCCCAGTTCACTGGAAAAAAGACCGACGAGTTCTTCGAAAAATGGCACATCAAGAGAATACTCTCCACGCCATATCATCACGCAGGCAACAGTCAGGCAGAGTCCTCCAACAAAAAAATATTGAACATCATGAAAAAAAGCTTGAGAAGGCCAAGGGACTCTAGCCGAAATTACTACCAGAAGTGTTATGGTCATACCGCACCACACCAAAAACAAGCACAAGAGAAACACCATATTCACTAGTCTATGGGATTGATGCAGTAATATCGGTCGAAGTCGGTGAACCAAGCCTAAGGTACTCAAACGAGAGCGGTCCAAACAATGACAAAAGGAGAAGACACGACCTCGACGAAGCCGAAGAGCGGAGAGACATGGCCTACATAAGAATGATAGCTCAAAAACAACAGGCAGAGCGGTACTACAACAAAAAATTCAAAGTCAGACCACTCAAAGTCGGGGAATATGTACTCAAAGCCAAAACACAATCGAGCAGAGACCCACGGGAAGGAAAGCTGGGAACCAATTGGGACGACCCATACAAAATCACGGCGGCAGTAAGCAAAGGGTCGTTCCAGCTAGAAACAATGGAGGAAAAACTACTGCCAAACAATTGGAACGTCGCCTACCTAAATACTTCAACTTCTAAAGATAGACGTCCCCCAAGTCGTACTCTTTTTCCCCCACCCGAGTTTTTCCCAATTGGGTTTTCTCGGGGAAGTTTTTAACGAGGCGAAAAAGAGGGCGTCTCGAAGTTCGAAGTGCTAAGTTCATCGATCGACCTCTCAAGTACTTCTCCAGGTCGACCAATGAAGGGACTAGATAGATTGAGACTTCTCCAATGTATGTGAGAACAGAGCAAAAGCATGTAAACTTCTCCAATAAATGCATAAACAAAGCGAAAATACGCAAATATATGAGTTTCTCATTTCTCCGCCAAGTTTATATATTACGCCAATCTCAAAGTCAACATTCGGCCTCGCTCGAATAAACTATCATTCGACCTCGCTCGAATTAATCAACATTCGACCTTACTTGACATTCGACCTCGCTCGAATTTATCAACATTCGACCTCGCTCGAATAAACTGTCATTCGATCTCGCTCGAATTAATCAACATTCGACCTTGCTCTGAATTAAACGAACATTCGACCTCGCTCGAATAAACTATCATTCGACTAAACTAACATTTGACCTTACTTGAATAAACTAACATTAGATTTCGCTCGAATTAATTAACATTTGAACTTGTCGAATTACTTAAAGAGTCAAACATCCGACCTCGCTCAAATCGACTAACATTCGACAACGTTCGGATGTTTTAACGTTCGACCATGTTCGGACCAACTAAAAGTCAGGAACTCTTACAAAGAAAAGCGAAAAGGGCCGAAAACATACAACAAAAAGTAAATCATTTCATTGAAGACAAAACATCTTACAAAGGGCCTGAAAGACGCCCCAACAAAAGAAGAAGAGAAAGAAAAGAACAAAAACTAAGTACACAGGCGTCACACCGCATCATCTCCACCATCACCAGCGCCATCAAAATACTCATCATCGTACCAAGCATCAGATGCAAACCCGTCTAAATCATCTTCGTCATCGTCCATTCCGGGCGTACTGGGGTTGTAGCCACAGGCGTCACGAGCATCCTCGAACTCTTCCTCGGAATCCTTCTCGGCCGTTATCATAGCCCTATATATATCAAGATGGGCCTCAGCATGAACCCACTTCTCTTACAAGTCCCGTGACACACTAGGATAAGTGGAAGCATGAGAGGTAGACAGTTGGGCTTGCTGTTGCGCCTTCTCAGCTTTCAGGGCAACAATCTGCTCATTCAGATCTGACACCTCCACCTCCAAACCACCTATCCGATCTTCAAGCCTCGCTTTTTTAAGCTCCGACATGTTTACTTCACTAGCCCGTCGGACCTGAAGACTCGGAGGGTACCCTCTAATGCAGACGCCTCTGCCACAACAGCCATTCTGGATCTCTCAACTCTCTCAAACTCTTCGGCTCTGGCGGTCAACTCGCCCCTCAAGCCGATGGCCCTAGCTTCACTCTGCTTGAGCTCGACCAGTAAGGACTGTTGATACCCAAATTTTCCCTCATATTTTTAAAATACACACACGCGCGCGCGCACACACACACACACACATATATATATATATATACACACACACACACACTTTAAAAATAGAATTTTTGCATCATCATTTAGTTTATAAACCTATACAAGCATTTTCTATAATTTTCCATAATTTTTAAAGCTCAAAATTAATTTCTTTTTATATTTTTATTATATAAATATCTAGTGATTATCCTTTAAATTATTTTGTGATGACTTAATAATCCAAATTTATTATTTACACCCAAAACTATGTTTTATAATATTTTACATCATTTTCTATAATTACATTTGTATTTTTATGCTAATTACACATTTTTTTGCAATAATAGCCTACACTTTGCAATAATTGTATTTATTATTTTATTTAGAGTTAAAACAACTTTTTACATGTTTACAACCTTCACCTATTATTTTAAAGTACTTATTTTCTTAAATAATATTTTTAATACCTATTTAGCTATTTTATTAATCAAATTTTTCATTAATTTCTTTATTTTAAAAGCTGACCTAGATTTAAACCAATTTTCGGACCTAAAACTATCCAGACCTCAGCCCAATCACCCCAAAACCCTTGGACCAATAACCCTATCCAAACCAAACACCCCTAATTCCCAACCCAGTCGGAACCCACTTAAAATGCCCCGCCCCGTTCATTTTAAATCCCAGCCGTTGATCTTTCAAGATCAACGACCCTCATTCATTCCCCGTTTTAATTAACCTAACCCGCCCCAAAACCCTACTATTTCATCTCAAACGGCACCTTTGAATCCTCCCCTCTCTTCTTCTACGAACCCTAGCTGCTACAATCTCAACTTCTCCAAATCCGGCTCTAAAATGGAATCAATCACTGATTCACTTACCTTATTCATCTTCTCTCACTATTGGACGTTCATTTATGGTATTACTTAGGTGCTTGCCTTAGTTTGGAAAGCATCACTTCTGAGATCGGACTGGAACGACTTGGACCTTACGATCTTAGGCGGTTTTCCATCTATATACGCTCAATAAAGAGCGATTTATACCTTTGGTTCGAGTTTCAGACGGTTGAACCCAATTAAGGTTTGAGTCTCTCCATCTCCCTTTCTGATTTTGATTTGTATATGATATTCTCTTTCTTTATTTGTGCTTAATTGATTATTTTTCATATTTGTTCTTTCAATTTCTACTACTATATAAACCCTTCCCCATTCCCCTCTAGGACAAACCTTTAATCGTAAAAATTCCACTAAAAAAACTAAAGTTATTGCTCTTTGTTCTCTGATTCTCTTGTTCTATACTCCGCTTCTTGGCCGGCTGAAAGCCAAGGCCACCAAAATTCAATTTTTTAACTTTTCTTGCTGCGAGCATTGGCCAAGGTTCATTTGAATCCTGTTTACCTTGAAAATGGTAATTACAATTATATTTGATTATGTGATTCTAAAAATACGTGATCTATTTTA
This sequence comes from Nicotiana knightiana, assembly GCA_005239525.1. Taxonomy (NCBI): domain Eukaryota; kingdom Viridiplantae; phylum Streptophyta; class Magnoliopsida; order Solanales; family Solanaceae; genus Nicotiana; species Nicotiana knightiana. Next base: position 56,814 of record ML402150.1, on the reverse strand, counting down.
ACACCGATTTCTTAGGCAGTAGATGCTGAACATGAAGTGATAAAAAAGAAATAAGAGCGGAAGGAATGAAATTATGCAAACCGGGTAACGGGGAGACCAGCCTCGAGGGTGGTCGAAAAGGCCTCGGGGTCGAGCTTTAGAAGCTTGACTAGGGGATATAGATAACAGTATAACAATATTGAATGGCTTAAGGATGGACTATTTATGATCAAAAGCAATAAATAAAGAATAATTAAAGAAAAGCAATAAATCAATGAAGTAATTATAGAGAATGTTTTAGCTAGGGAGCAGAGGATGTTCTTGTTCTTGTATTGAATATCATATATGTTACAAAGTGACAAGGGTCTCCTTTATATATGAGGGGGAATCCCAACATATTACATGGGTAATTAATGCAAAGAGATATGGCTGGTACATCCATTTAATGCCACGGTACGAGCTTGTACTATTTTGTGTATCTTGTCAGCTTTAACCACGTGCCCCTTGGGAATTTCCCGCCTTTCCATGTTGGCCTTCGATATGCATTGCATCGAGGTCGAGGACCTCCGATATGCATTACCTCGAGGTCGTGGACCTCTGATATGCCCCTCGATACCAAAACTCGGGCCATCGAGCCTTCATTCTTATCGAAATGGCCGTGAAATCGGGCTCTCCGATTTTAGCCGTATACAGATAGTCCCCGCGTTTCTTAGAATGAAGAGATAAGAAGTGGTTTTGACCTTTTTCCTCTTAGACACTCCTACTATGACGTCAGTCCCTTCATAGTATTAAATGATGTGACACGAAAAGCTGCGCAGAGGTCGCTATCAACACAATTCTCGAGAAACCCATGAACTGTCACAGGTTCGACTTTCCCGCTTCAAGCATGCCCAAAGGGCCCCTATAAATACTACAATCACTTGCCTTTTCATAGTTTTTCATCTTCTTATTCAAACCTTCAAATTTCAACTAAGTATTCTCCCTTCTTATCTTCTGCCTGTGCACATTCTTCTCGTCTTCTCACTTCAAAACCCGATAGTTATCATGGCAAAAACTTCCAAAACGGTTCCAAAAAAATAGGGGGCTGCTTCTACATCACGCCCATCTAAGGTCAAGTCAAAAAACCCTCCTACCATCGAGAAATGCATCCCTGGCCCTTTCGACACCATTTCTGACTTTACAATAGAAAACCCCCCTTCTACAACCGGGCCGATGCGAGCGCATGTCCCGATATATAAGTGTAGTATCGGATATTAAGAGGGTGAAACTTGACTGCCACTGGGGGGAGGCAGCCCGAGTAGAGATCCCTACGGCTGACGAAAGCATAGTCACGCACAAGGCTGGCTTTCTCAGTGTATACACATACCCCTTCACGTTAGGCCCTGTCGATTCTTCTTCTCCACCGGTTGACCCGGTGATTCTTGATTTTTTCCATCAATATCGAGTGACGCTCGGTCAGATCTATCCTTATTTTTGGATGATTGTATATATGTTTCGTCATATTACCAACATGGTCGAGGGAATGACCTTCACCCTCGACCATTTGATCAGATTGTATAGCCCTCGACTCTTCCGTGGGGGCCTTATTAAATTACACCGTCGATCCACCAAGGTGTTTCTCGCCTACATTGACAAGGATAGAGATCGGGGATGGATGAGTCGATTCGTCAAAATCAGAACCGAGGACATCGTCCCTGTTGACAGAATGCCATTCCCGTAGGAGTGGAATATGAAACGTAAGTACCCCTGAATTGAGCATGCTTTTGATGTCTCTTTCTCTTTCGACTGATTTTCTTTTAATTGTGCAACCACTGTTTGGTTTCCCGGAGCGGTTCAGGACCTTCCGGGGTGGATCAAATAGTTAGACTCTGCTTTCCCATATAACAAACGCGTATGGAGTGAGCTAGCCAAAACACAATGGCAGGCCAAGAACCATGATATGCTCTTGTTGCTCTTGCTTTTACATTATTCGTAAGAATTTTTGATGATGATGTTTTTTGACATAATATGTTTGTGCAGGCCTTGGTGAAGGCGTGTGATGAGGCCACCCCCACCTGGCGAGGAAGAGGCCCCGAAGGCTAGCACAAATAAGAAAAGGAAGAAAGGGGCCTCGGCGGGCTCCCCAAAATCAAAAAGGCCAAAAACTCGGAAGCCTAAGACTGATGTCACGTTCTTGTCTTCGACGGCCGCTAAGAGCCTGTGGGCCGAGGAGGAGAGAGATGATTCCTGCCCTTTGGTACAAAGGGCAAAGAGAAGCGCTGAGCCTTCGAGGGCCATTGAGCGGTCGTCTTCTGAGTAGAGGCGGCCGATGCAGACCCGTCGTCCGTAGAGGAGACCCTCGAGGAAGGTTTGGGCGCAGTCCCCAATACGCTTATCGGACATGGCACAGTCCGTGTTGAGAAGCTCGGGGGGCTTGCTACTGGAGCTTTCTGAGGTTAGGAAGAAGCCTCGATGGAGGCCGACATCGCTGGTGGACTTCGTTCGGGCCCGTCATTTTCTCCAGGGGAGATACGGGATGCTCAAGCTAGGGGTGTTCCCGGTCCGGAGACCTCTCATGGAGAGGATGACGCATTCAGATACTACTTCGAGGGGATAGATAATGAGATCGATGTTGATGCCCCAGTTGCCCTCGGGGAATCCGAGAGGCTCCAAAAGCAACTGATATTCGAGAAACAATATGCTTATTCTCTGATTATCTATTCTTGTTTTTTGATTTCCCTTCTCTGTGTTGCAGGTCAAGAAGCTATATGACCAAGCCTTCTCTAAGATGTAAGATGAGTTGACTCATAGTGGAGAGGATCTTGAGAAGCTTATGGCGGATTCGGTCGAGCTGGAGGCTTCGTGCGTTCGAAGGGAGGAGGAACTGACCGACCTTCGGGCAAGCTTGGAGAGAGCACTTCGGCAGAGGGATGATTTCTCCGAGCAGGTATATTGGTACCCACATTCTTATCTTTTAGTTGTAACGCTTGGTGCTGATTGACTTACTTTCTACATCTCAGATTACGCAGAAGGACGCCCTGGTGGAGCGGCTTTGAGAGGAGGTTGCGACCAAGGACGCCGAAGTCATGGAGCTGGCTCGACTGAATGATGTCGCGGCCTCAGAGAGGGAGGTACTTCGAGGGAGACTATCCTCGGCTCAAGACCTTCTCCGAGGTGCTCAGGAGGAGGCTGCTGCACTATATGCGGCCAAGGCTGAGGCCCGTGAATATGTCTCCTCATACAAGAGAGATGCCGTTGTTGCAAATGACCAGGCAAGGGAGATATCCGAGAAGGCTGAGTTGAAGCTAGCTCAGGCAGTTGCCTATGCCCGTGCACAAGCCAAGAGGCAAGCCCTCGAGGAGGTGAATGCCAAAGGTGTCGATCTTTCTGCCGAGATCGAAGAGGCCAGGGCCCTGGAGGAGGAATTGACAATACCGAGTACATCGGACGAGGGCTCTGAAAGTGGCTCGGAAAGCGGCGGAGGCGAAGAGTAGTTTTTCCTCCTTTTTTGCTTTTTCCTTTCTTTGTATATGGGACCCTTCAGGGGAACTTTTGTAAAGAACACTTTGTAAGTATATTTTTTGGAAATAGAACATATTTTGTCACATTTTGTACAAACTTAGTCCCGTAACCTTTTCCCAACAATATGACTTATGTGCTTCGATTCTTAGCTTTCACTGAACTCGCATTTGCAATAGTAGACCCCTTGAGATCAAACACCTTCTCGAGGCTAAGTCGACATGCGAGCCTCGATTCCTCGAACCCCATATGACGGTATTATTTATGTGACGTGACCTGAAGTGACCGAGGTGGCCCACCGTTGCACTGCCCCAAATGCTATGACGACTTGTCATAAATTGAATGGTCTTCAAAGAAGTTAGTTGGACGCCTTTCGTTCTATAAATATTCTTGCTTCTCCTTCATTCTAACTCTTGCACCTTTGCAAAAACTTCAGCTTTTATTTCAACTTTCTCATCCCTTTCCCATCTTTGCGCAGACTAGTTCCGCTCCTTACTGTTTATCTCTGCTTTGAGTAGCTATGGATGCCGTGCCCGAATCTGTTCATCAAGAGGAGGGAAATTCTTCCTCTGCTCCTAGATTGGCCGGTGGTACACCGCCGGTGTATGACGAGCTGACCTCGTACTGCTTTGCTCCGAAAAAGAACTTTGCAGTAGAGAAACCTTTCGATGCCTCGAGGTTCGTCCGATCGATAGAAGAAAACCACATCGAGGCCGTGAGGAGAGACTGCGGCTGAGGGGGAGATGTGATGCTGCAGATACCCTCTCGAGAAGAGAACATCATGACTTATGTTGAGGGATTCTTGACCGAGTATACGTATCCGTTTAGATTAGGCCCCCTCGACCGACTCGTTCTCGAATTCTTCAAAAGGTACCGAGTCACCCTGGCACAGATTCACCCGTCCTTTTGGCGGATAGTGCTGATGATGAGGTATTTCATCGAAAAGGATGAGCTCGAATTTACCCTCAGCCACCTTATCAGGTTATACCGGCCTCAGCATTGTCGAGGCCTCATTGTGTTACAACGCCGGTCCACCAGGCCTTTCATTGCCAGCGATGACGAGGACCAAAACGGAGGATGGATGAGCCAATTTTTTCGAGTGAGGACCATCGATATCATTCCAGCGGAGTTCCTGCCTTTTACCGAAAAATGGAACTTCAAACGTAAGCACCACGTCGTGCCTTAGTGTCTTTTATTCTTATCCCCTTTGATCACGCTCAACTATGTCTAATAAAAGACTAAACGGGCGTTGCAAATATAATCCGGGGTACTATGCCCAGAGTCGATCCCACAGGGAATTTACGTATCAATCAAGTCTTTAGAATACGCAACTTTTACTCAATCAATTCTCTCAACACTTTTTAATATAAATTGGTGATGTTTTACTAATTCTACTGACAAAATAATAACTAGCAATTACTAACAATGTGCTGTAAATAATGATGATAAAGGTCTAAGGTTATGGTTTCCCCCGTTGGTGAACTTACTTCTCGGATACTTCATATAGCTTGATTAGTTGTCTTTATCAATCATGAACACTCTATCTATCATAAATCTCTCTCAAGTAATTATGATAATTTACTAGACGCACTCTCTCAAGTTACGCTAGCTAGATTGCATTACAGTTCACTTTAGATTGCACCCGAGGTATCGTTATCTCTAATCCAACCTCTAAACCCTCGGTTATGACTTTC
>ML402150.1:0-51528 GCA_005239525.1 Nicotiana knightiana | reverse complement strand
ATCCCCAACGGGTTCTACCAAAACCCTAGATTAAAGAAGTTAGCTAGACATGTTCATAAGAATCAAACCCAAAATAAATTGCATAATTGAACTACAAAGTAATGAATAAAAGATGTAAAAATCAATGTTTTGTCACTTCAATGGTTTCCTCTCTTCGAATCATTCGAATTCCCCTTCAAGTTGTGTTTTTGGGGTCTATTTATATGTTTAGGACGAACCCTAAACGTGTAGGAGACTTCTATTCCAACCGGGAAACACTTAAACTCGTCAAAACTCAGAATTGACCGAACGTGGGACCCCGGGCGTTTGGGCTCAAACGCCCCCTTAAGGCCAGGGCAGGACTGACGTTTGAGCTCTAACGCCCCCCTAACACCAAGGGCTGCCTGGATTTAGGGGCCAAACGCCCCCCCCNATGTACATCTACTCTTTCACTGATTTTGGCATTTGACCCAATTACCTGCTGCATCATAGCTTCTAACCTGGCAAACCCATCTTCTTGCCTTCCCCCTTGTTGTTGCTGAGGAGGGTAGTATGATTGTTGCTGATTCTGATGGGTATAACCTTGTGGCCTCTGATACGGCGCTGCAGTACCTTGTGGTCCCCTGACACCCATATTTCCACTATTCTGCTGTTGGTGAGGTGGCCTATATGGTTGAACTTGCTGACCCTAGTTCCCCCCCCCCTCCTGTCTCTGGCTTCCATAATTCAACACATAATTCATATTTTCTGGATAAGGAGGGTGATGACATTCGGTATTCCAGTGATTACCAAGTGGTTGACTAATGCAAGAAGTGCATAAGCCCCCACTGGTTGTGTCAACGATGTGTACTTGCTGTTTTTGTCCCGATTCTTCCACCTTCTTAGTAAATATACTCATTTGGTTTATCAAGGTGGCCACGTTCTCTGCAATGGTATTAGATGGATCGAATGACACTAAATGAAATACAGGAGTAATGGGTGCATTCCTTGTTGTTNTATCAATCATGAACACTCTATCTACCATAAATCTCTCTCAAGTAATTATGATAATTTACTAGACGCACTCTCTCAAGTTACGCTAGCTAGATTGCATTACAGTTCACTTTAGATTGCACCCGAGGTATCGTTATCTCTAATCCAACCTCTAAACCCTCGGTTATGACTTTCGTCTATACTCCGGGAGTGATGTTGTTCAAACAACTACCTAAATATGCACTCTCTCTCAAGTAGATACATAATAAATAGGAACAGCTAATTGAGGGCCCTTTCAATCAACTACAACAAGAACGTAGTTGAACAAATAGAGATAAATCAACCAATCAAAACTATATTAATAACACAATAAGTTTATCCCCAACGGGTTCTACCAAAACCCTAGATTAAAGAAGTTAGCTAGACATGTTCATAAGAATCAAACCCAAAATAAATTGCATAATTGAACTACAAAGTAATGAATAAAAGATGTAAAAATCAAAGTTTTGTCACTTCAATGGTTTCCTCTCTTCGAATCCTTCGAATCCCTCTTCAAGTTGTATTTTAGGGTTCTATTTATATGTTTAGGACGAACCCTAAACGTGTAGGAGACTTCTATTCCAACCGGGAAACACTTAAACTCGTCAAAACTCGGAATTGACCGAACTTGGGACCCCCGGCGTTTGGGCTCAAACGCCTCATTAAGGCCAGGGCAGGCCTGGCGTTTGGGCTCTAACGCCCCCCTAACGCCAGGGGCTGCCTGGATTTAGGGGCCAAACGCCCCCCTAACGCCAGGGGCTGCCTTGCTTTAGGGGCCAAATGCCTGGCTATCGCCCGACTGTTTCCTCTTCGGCCCTTAAGCGTATTTTCGACGTATTTGCATCCCTTTAGCTCCGTTTCCATCTCCACTTCACCTACACATGAAATAAACTCCATTAAGCACATAAAAAGTGTGTTTTTATCATTAACGCACATAAAATGTAAGGCATATAACATATTAAACCATGAATTCTAGCCTCGTATCACCCTTATAAGAGTGTTTATTTTTCTCTTTTTCAGCATTTCCGTGGGTGCCCGGGGAGGTCCCCTATCTTGCGGACTGGACTCAAAAGTTGGAAGCTTCCTCGACACATGACAAGCGCAAGTGGCATGATCTCTCGAAGGGCAGATGTGAAGAAAAGCACCACGGTATGAGTCGCGTGGTATCCCTTTTGGTAAACGTTCCCTTTTGTGCATACTAACTCTGATGCCACATATGTTAGTGGGTTTTCCGAAATGAGGTTGTGCCCCTTCGAAGAGAGGGAAGGCCCGAGGGAGGACAATAATCGAAAAAGATCCTCTATAGATGAGGACATTCTCGATGAGGCGGGGCTTTCTCGGAGGCATAAAGGAGATGCCGCTGCTGAGGAGAGTTTTATATATGTTGGTCATTCTGCGGACGTCGGCTCTCCTCGCGAGGATGATTCACCTTCTACAGCTCGATTTGGGGGCCCTTCCGAGGTTGCCAATTCTGTCAGGTCGGAGACCTCTAATTTTGAAGAAGAGGTTCCCCGAGAGAGAAGGAGAAAGAGTTCTCCACCATCGTCTACTTCTGCCCTCGAAGGTACTTTGAGGGCTGCTTGGGACCAGGGGCCACTCGGACCAATTGAGGTTTCGAGTGGGCCTACCCCTATTGAGAGTGGTTCAACTGGGTCCGATGGGGGCCAAGCCGGTAGATGCATGTTCAACTTTTAAGGAGGCCCAGCAGCTCTGTTCCGAGGTGAGTTCTGATCGGCCTTGCTGGTTTTTTAGCTATGAATCTTCATTCTTTGAACTGAAGTTTCTCTTTTGCAGGTTTTTGACAAACTCAAGGCCGAGCTGCTTCGCTGTGAGGCTCGGTTGCGGGAAATTTTAGGTAAGAAAAAATCTCTCAAGCTTCTTTGTAATGAGAAGACAAAAGAGTTGATACATCTTCGGGAGGAGATGCATCGGAGCTGGATTTGTGAAGGCAAACTCGAGCGTCAGGTAACCCTTACCCTGAAGGGTACGTGCTTCCTTTCTCACTTTTGGGAACTAACGCTTTGGTGCTTTAGTTGCAGGGAAAGATAGAAGCTGTGGAGCGCCTTTGGGGCGAGGTCGGGCAAGTTACGTCCAAATGCCAAGCGTTGAAGGCGCAAGTAAGCATACATGTTGCGGCCCAAAGGAATGCTTTGGTCAAGGATGCTTCCCTCGATACAACTTTGCAATGCCCGAGAAGATAGCTCAATTCAGTCGAGCAGGATTGTCAAGCTCGAGGATGATCTTCTAAATATGAAGGCCGAGGTTGTGGACGCTCGGGCTGAAGCTGAGGAAGTTCGAGCGAAGGCCGATATGAAGGTGGCCGTTTACTTGAAAGACGTTGTCGACGCTCGGGCTGAGCTGATAGGAGCTTTCGACAGAGAGAGGAGGGGCAATGAGTATGCCCGATGCAAGTCTCGGAGGGATACCCTCGAAGAGATACATGCTAGGGGCTTTGACCTCTCGGAAGAGATAAAGCAAGCCGAGGCTGACGAGATCGACGCCAAGGGAAACTTTTGGGGTTATAAATCAGCCCTGAGGCCTTTTAAGCTGGCGACTCAGGCTCTTACGCTTTAGGTCGGTACGACCTTTGGTGTAGCTGGCGACTTGGGCCCTTACGTATTTGGCCGGAGGCGATTTAGTTAACCGTATTGGGCTTAGTCACCGAGTCGGGTTCCGACTCGAGCTCAACGGCCCTCATGTTTTTAAATCGGCCCTGAGGCGCTTTAAGTCGATATGACCTGTAGCTGGCGACTTGGGCTCTTACGTGTAAGGTCGATATGACTAGCTGGCGACTTGGGCTCTTACGCTTTAGGTTGGTACAAACTTAAATGTAGCTGGAGACTTAGGCTCTTACGCTATTTTGGCCCTGAGGCACTTTAGTTAACCGTATCGGGCTTAGTCTCCTAGTAGGTTTTTGACTCGAGCTCAACGGCCCTCAGGTTTTCAAATTGGCCCTGAGGTGCTTTGGGTCGGTGTGGCCCGTAGCTGGCGACTTGGTCTCTTACGTGTGAGGTCGATACGACTAGTTGGCAACTTGGGCTCTTACGCTTTAGGTTGGTACAACCTTTAATGTAGCTGGCAACTTGGGCTCTTACGCTTTAGGTTGGTACAACCTTTAACCGGTTATTTTTGAAGTTTTTCAAAGTAATTGGAAGCCTGTGATTTTATGGCAACGGTCGGACGTCTCCGAATTGCGTTTGTTTGGCCGGAGCCTTATGACGGTGGTCATTGTGTTTGGCCGTAGCCTTCCCGAGTGATATAGCCATGGCGTCTATATGGAGGGTACTTTTGGGTCTTACAAGTTCGATATATAGCCTTGACTTTTATATGGGTTTTATGCGTGTTTTAAGGTCTTACAAATTTGTACATGCCTTGCTTGAGGTCGTACAGTTTTTATGTTGCCTCATGGAGGGCTTACGAGTTCGAAGTTTCCATCCATGAGGTCTTACGATTTCAAGTTAGATAGCTTGATGACCCGACAGTCAGGGGCAGTCCCCGACTCAGAATTGATGTTGCCTCGAGGGGGGCTTATGAGCTCGAAATTACCTGCCCTAAGGTCTTACGACTTCGAATTTGATAACCTGATGAGCCGACTGTCGAGGGCATTCCCCGAGTCGGAATTGATGTTTCCTCGAGGAGGGCTTATGAGCTTGAATTTGCCGGCCCTCAGGTCTTTTGGCTTCGAGTTTTTGGCAACTCGGTGGAGTGACTGTCGAGGACAGTTCCTGAGTGCTTGATAAATTTTTGGCCCTGGGGCTGTCTCTTGTGAAAATGGCAAACTTCTTCGATGTGCGAAATGTTTTGATGATAGAAGGTACTTCTCTGATTACTTGGTACAAGTATACATGTTTTTTCCATCGAGGGTGCGATTATCCTATGCGGACACGGTTCATTCGACCATTTGGTCTGATACATCATTCTCCTGTTAAGACCCTCTTTGGCATATTTCAGTGATCTCCTGGGGGGGATTCCCCTCAGTATTCGAGGTTGATCGAAGAGAAGCCTTGAATACTTGGTGAGTTCTCCTTAGGTAGCATATGGATGTTGCCTCGTTAAAAACCTCGCCGGTAAAACCCTTTTAGGATAAAATCCGTCCTGAGGGAAAAAGAGTGAAATGCATGCTTTATAACCTAAGGCCTTCGAGCTGGGGGGTGCTTCGACTCCTTTCAATCGAACACCTGCACGCAGGTTAAAGTGTGAAAGAAAAAGGGATAGGGTTGTACCTTAGCTGCGATGGCGCTCGAGCCTTGATATGCTTTGGTTATCAGTTCCGAGGACGCGACACGGTCCTTTGTTTGTTCCTACGAGGATGTAGTTTGTGATTGTCACTTGGTTGTTTGCTTGTTTTTTGGCTCCTTCGATGTAGAAGGTGTCAGTGCCACATCTTGCACTGTGAACATTTCTTTTGCTGCGTGCTGCTCTCTGTATACTATTTTTACTCCATCTTTCGTAGGGAACTTCATCATTTGGTGAAGGGTTGACGACACCGCCCTCATATTGTGGATCCATGGCCTTCCAAGCAATGTGTTGTACCTCATGTCACCTTCGATGACATGAAACTTGGTATCCTAAATTGTGTCGGCCAAGTTGACCGGGAGGATGATTTCCCCTTTTGTTGTTTTTCTTGCCATGTTTAACCCATTGAGGACTCGAGAGACGGGTATGATCTAGTCGAGCAACCCGAGTTGCTCTACCACCCTCGACCGAATTATGTTGGCTGAGCTACCTGGATCCACGAGCACACGTTTAATTTGAAATTTATTGAAAAGAAAAGAAATTACCAGTGCGTCATTGTGAGGTTGAGATAAGGTCTTGATGTCCTCTTCGCTGAATGAAAGAGCATCTTCAGGTATGTAGCTCCGAGTTCTCTTTTCCCTGGTGATGGATGTATTGGTAAAAAATAAACTTCACACGTGTAATAATTCTGATGACAAGGCAATCTACGTGGATCAACAGAAACATGACAGCTGATCAGAGTTTAGAAAGACGTACGGGGCAAAGAGAAACGGAATAGCATACACACGAGACAATTATATGCGGGAGTTCCAGTCTAATTGAGGAGTTGAAGAAACACGGTCAGAATGAACCAAGGCAGAATAAAGGGCAGATACAAAGATCCTCAATCAATGAGCTAAACGTTACATAATCTTCACGCAACAGTTACGATTACCAATTGTAACATTACGTTAATGATATTACTAGTCATTAATGTTCAATCATTAAGAAGAGTAGACGTTATATTAAGAAATTCCGTATAAAAGGGAGTAAAACCTCACTTGTATGGACACGTTTGAACCACTACTGAAATATACTTACTTTGTGTGATCTTATTGCTTTCTTATTTACAAGTTTAATTCTTATTATACGGTTATCAGAAGCCCCAGTACTTCTTAAAATAGCTTTGACTAAGAATCTACTTCTTTGGTTAAACAATGGATACTTTCGTTTGCTTATAAATGGGTCCCTGAGGGACGTCGACTCCACCAATAATCATGTGGATGACATGTCGTGGCTCTTCTATTTCATTTTTCTTATTTTCCTCTCTTTCCTGGAATTGATTTTTAGCTCGGTCGCTGAGGAATTCTCGAAGGTGCCCTTTGCTGATTAGTCAGGCCACCTCTTCTCGAAGCCATCTGCAATCTTTGGTCCTATGACCATGGGTATCGTGATATTCACATATCAAATTGGGGTTCCTCTGTGAAGGATCCGATAGCACGGGTCTCGACCACCGGGTATCCCTGATCTTACTTATGGCCGATACGATGTCTGAAACATCGATGTTGAAGTTGTACTCAGATAGCCGGGGTTCCTCTACCGGCCCTGAGTGCCTGTCGAACCCTTCTTTGTTCAAGAGTCCCCGAGGATTCTGTCCTCGGTCCATCCTTTGGTCACTCCGAGGTACGTTGCATCTCGAGATATTCCTCCAATTTTTTACGTACGGTTGATACCTGTATTTGCTTGGCCTTAGCTCTCTCTAGAGGACTAGATTCCTTTGCTAAGACTCTAAAAGGATACACCGAGCCCGAGGGGGCTTCCAACTGGTCGTCCTCGACCCTGATCTTCGACTGGTACCTGTTGTGCACATCCGCCCAAACTATGACGGGGTACTCGGTTAAATTATACTTTAGCTGTTTCGAAGCTATCAAGCTTCACTCATTCAAGCTCTGAGTGAAGGCTTGTACCTCCCAATTGTTGGAGACCGATAGTAATTCCATTCGTTCCAATTGAAAGCGGGATACAAACTCTCTTAACATATCATTCTCCCTTTGCTTGATTTTGAAAACATCAGATTTCCTTGTAGCGACCTTGATGGCACCGGCATGTGCTTTCACAAAGGAGTCCTCCATCATGGAAAATGAATCTATCGAGTTCAGGGGAAGGTTATGATACCACATCATGGCCCCTTTGGATAGTGTTTCTCTGAATTTTTTCAATAGATTAGATTCAATCTCTTCATCTCTCGGGTCTTTCTCTTTCATAGCAAAAGTGTGGGCAGTAATGTGCTCATTGGGGTCTGAAATTCTGCTGTACTTCGGGAGATCGGGCATTCTGAATTTCTTCAGGATAGGCATCGGAGCTGCACTTGACAGGAATGGATTTTGCACGAACTTTTTTGAATCTACACCCTTCAGAATCGGGGGTGCGCCTGGGATCTGATCGACCCTTGAGTTGTAGGTCTCCGCTTTTTTGTCGTTAGCTTCTATCTTGTTTTCGCCTGATTCAATCCTTTTTGCGAGGTCTTCGAGTATCTTCATAATGGCGGGGTCGGCAGCTGACCCATTATTGCTCGATCTTCCCGGTGCATGTTCGACTTGAGGAGCCGTTTCTGGTGATGCCGTGCTCGGGGTTCTATGATGGCTTTGTAGCTGAGCAATAGCCACCTGTTGTGCCTGCAACATTTCAAAAATAACATGAAGGATAACTTCCCTTTCCCTTTGAGCAGGGGTTCCCTATGCTTCACACTAGTCTCCTTCACGAACGCTTCCGTATGTATGAGAGCTCACATCGACATATTGAGTGTTGCATGAGCCTTCATCGACAGGAATTTGCACTGGTGCCCCTTCAGGGTTTTGCGGTGGCACACTGGCACCTGAGGCAGCTACGCCATTTTCTCCGTGGTCCTCAGGACCGTTGTTTTCATGTGCGTTTACTAAGTTATACATTTCCTGACCTGAAATTGAAGATTCTTGGGCAAGAAAAAGTGTGAAGAATAACTTGTGTTTTTAGAAAACCAGCACTAAAACAATCACTATTATTTTTAGCCCCACGTTGGGCGCCAAACTGTTTACCTTGAAAATGGTTAAACAATTATATTTGATTATGTGGTTCTAAAAATACGTGATCTATTTTAACATTGATTGCTTAGGCAGTAGATGCTGAATATGAAGTGAGAAAAATGAAATAAGAGCGGAAGGAACGAAATTATACAAGGTTAAGGGGAGACCAGCCTCGAGGGTGGTCGGAAAGGCCTCGGGGTTGAGCTTTATAAGCTTGACTAGGGTCTATCGATAACAATATAATAATATTGAATGCCTTAAGGATGGCCTATTTATGATCAACAATAAGCAATAAATGAAGAATGATTCAAGAACACAATAAATAAGAAGCAATAAATCAATGAAGCAATTATAGAGAATGTTTTAGCTAAGGAGCAGAGGATGTTCTTGTTCTTGTATTGAATATAATATATGTTACAGAGTGACAAAGGTACCCTTAATATATGAGGGGGAATCCCAACATAGTACATGGGGAATTAATGCAAAGAGATATGGCCGGTACAACCATTTAATTCCACGGTACGAGCTTGTACTATTTTGTGTATCTTCTCAGCTTTAACGACACGCCCCTTGGGAATTTCCCCCCTTTCTATGTTGGCCTTTGATATGCATTGCCTCGAGGTCGAGGACCTATGATATCCCCCTCGATACCAAAACTCGGGTCATCGAGCCTTCATTCTTATCGAAATGGCTGTGAAATCGGGCTCTCTGATTTTAGCTGTATACAAAGCCCTTGGGAACTTTAGATGCACTAAGATTATGGGTTCTTGCTCTGTGTTGATATTCAGAATAGTGGGGAATTTTGTTCTTTCTTGTTATCCGCTTAACTGGTAAGTTGCTTGGCCTTTATAATTTCATTCTTATGTGTCTATGGGTTGCATACTTATTAAATTCATGGCTTAATGTGTTCTGGGGCTGTTTTTGTGTGTAACTCTGCTAGATTTGAACTTGTATTATGATCTGAACCTCTTTAGCATTTGATTTTTACCTAAACTTCCTAGTTTCAAGAGATTTTATTTGAACATGCTTCACTTGAATAATTTAGACATTCTTAAGATCATTTAGCCTAATGTTTTGGGCAACTACATGTTTACACTTACTGTTTGACATGAGCTTGTTTTCCTATTCTATTATGAATTTTCTCTGTAATGTTTTCCAATGTGTATCAAGACCTTCACTATTAACTATGACTCGCTCCCATGTTTGTGTCACTCAGTATGTCTTTGTTTTGCTTGATTCTATATCCTTAATGATTATTTGGGACCTTTAGGGTAGCTATCTTAATAAGTGTTTCCTTACAATGTTTGAGACTATTTGCTTTAGAGATAAGTTGTCATGTCTACTTTCTGGTGTTATGATGGATATTCAACTCTAAACTTGTTTAGCTAGTACTTTACCCAGACTTGTTTGGTATTATGCACCTTTGTATGCTAATCTTGTAATCTCAGAAAACTTGACTCTTCTCTAACTCTCTCAATGTGTCTTCTACTAATATGTTACTTTTTTTTACAAGTGTTGAACTTGCCTTAAGCCTTATTGAACTTCTTAACTAGCATATTTTGTGTTTTAGACAACTTTGCTATGTCTGCCTTTTCAAATACAAGTGTATCTCTTCAAATTTTTTCCCTTAATCGTAGTTCTCTCACTCTCTTTTGTTACCTATATTACTCTGAATCTATAATTCTTGGCCGACTGAAAGCCAAGGCCACTAAGAGTTCCTCTATTTGACCTCCCTAGTGTGAACACTGCTCGGGGTCCATTCGAGACCCTTGTGAACTCTGATACACTAGGACTTGGGGTTCTCTGGCCACTCTCCTTACTTGAGCTATCTCTAATACTCAGTTCTTCCCCCATTCTATCTGGTGAGTGTGCATATTGTTTTGTTTAAGTGATTCAGTGTCTGAATCATATGGTCAATCTATGGCTGTTTGATTTGGTTTGAGTTCCTCTATGGTTTCTAGGCTATGCTGATGAATATAGTCCTCTATTGGAATCTGGGTATGCTATGTGTGAAGAAAGAGTTGTTGAAGGCACAGTCAAGACTGGGTATCTCTTTGGGCATGTTCTGGGCCTACTGTTATTTCTTGTACAACTTTTGTAATTACATTTATTATTGGGTCTGTAATAATTCTGTAATAAACAATTGGGGTGTTACTGAAATTGGAAAATGGGTATATTCTAATGTTTGCATAAAAAGGGTAGAAAGCATGCCTACAGGATTTTTATGATTTATTTGCTATCCAACCAGCTATATGTGTCATTCAAATTTCTCTGTGCACTATTAGAATTCATGCCATTAGGGAAATCACACACTCACATAACTTGTATACTATCAAAGCATAAATGTTCTATTTACTCCGATGTCTACTGCTATGTGTCACTAGACAACATGCCTATAGGAAATAAATGCCAATAACTGCTCTTCAATTTGCACCATGTTCATTAGATATCATGCCTATAGGATTTTAATTATTTAATTCGCTATTGCACCTAGAAAATATGCCTATAGGAGATAAATGTAAAAATCGGTTCCAATCGCCAATCTTTAGAAATCCTGCCTATAGGATATTACTACTCGCGCACTTTAAGATATGTCTATTGCTTAGCCACGCCACTATTAGAGAACATGAGTAATTCTGAGCATTTTCAATAATTTTTACTATCCCTTACTATGTAAGCCACTTCGAGATCATGTCCATAGGTTTTATTAACTTATAATCTGTAACCTCAACAACAACTTAGCAGTATCAGATACTCACAGACTGGTAATTTAGAAATCTTAGGTATAAAGTGGGGCCCCGCATCTGAAACTGCCTGCATATTCGGATCAGATCATATAAATCCAAGTCTATAGAGCTTAATGACTTCAATTTTCCCCAATTCTGAAACTGTCTAATGTCTAATGTAGAAATCTGTTTGCGTGCATTTGTTGTCTAATTGTGGAGGCTAACTTGAGCTATTAACTGTCTTCAAGTGCAGTCCTATTTGTTTGAATTGTCGCCTAGTTTTGACATTTTCTTAGCAGCCTAAGTAAAGTCTAGAACCACCCAAAATAGAGGTCCAATGCCTCATGGACCATAGGTATGGGACGAGTAGTGCACGCATAAGGCACGACTTATAATTGAACTAGTGTGCTTTAGGTAATAACTTAAAGATAGTAATCGAGTAGCAGGAGATGTTAGTCTATGCCCGCTGAATAATACGAGTAACACCCCGTCTTGAGGGAGTTACGAAGTATTATTTATGTTGCACGGGATGATCCTTTAGGCTAAAAAACTTAGGACCCTCCATCTTATTCCCTTTTTCTATTTGAATCAAGTGTTTGTATTTACTCAAAGTCTTTTAATAATAAAATTTCTCAAACTTCTTGCTTTCTCTATCTTTGTTTATCTGACTAATTCAAATTCGGTCGGTACCCACAATTGTGGACCTCGAAGAGTGCCTAACACTTTCTCTTCGAGGTAATTTCGGGACCTTACCCGAATTTTGGTGATGCAAACTAGTCAAACTTGAGTCATATAAAAATAGGTGCCCTAATGCACCTTAAACCGTTAGGTGGCGACTCCCCTCTTTTAATACTTACGTAAAAGAGTTTTCACATGTCGAAACTCGATTTCGCGAGAAAAAGTGGCGCGACATCATGGCGACTCTACTGAGGATATTTAGGCTCTTACCATAGCAAATTTGGTCAATATGACTTAGTCTTCTCTGATAAACGTGCTTCCTTTTCTCTTATTTGCTGCCACATGAACATCCCACTCCTGTTATCCTTTTATTGCTGCATGCACGCCCTTCCCCTATTCTCCCTTTATTTGAATGCAAAACCCTTTCCTTCTCTTCCTTTTTTTGCTCAAATTGGCTAAAATATAAGTATTCCTTTTTCTAGTCGTACTTATTTGCTCCAAGTCATTTTTAAAATTGCTACATCATGTCTCTCCCAACCCTTACCCCCCCCACTTACTTTATTACAATTCCCATATTGCACAAACTAACTTTTTCTTGTTTTTCTTTCTTTTTATGTCTTTTACATTTCACTTTAATACTGCATTTATTGTTTTCATCATGCAAAATATTTGACAACGTGTTGTTTATCTTTGCATAAAGCATGCTCCACATCATATTCCACCCGTGCCCAGTTAATACCATAGCAACGCTTGATGAGTGTTCGCGCTCTTCCGAAATCACCCTTTAAATTTGGAAAGGCTTATTTGCGATAAAACTAGTCGATCAGTGGTGCAGTCGACGATTCCGTGCCTTTCCCTCTCAAGTTGTCCGCTTGAGGGTACCGGTCTAGATTCTTATAGAAACCCCACTCCAATATCAACTGTACATGCATCATGTCCAAACCTAGTATGGGTTAGAACATTGTCCGCGTGATAACCTGCTAAGGCAAGCCTTGTCCAAAGTCCCTCGGGATTTCCATAATCCCAATGGACACCATCACGATATGTGCATTATTTGGATAAAACATGTCGGTATGCTGATCATTAATGTGTAAATAGTCAAATCTGGAGGGGGAAAGGGCTAACTCTATTTTTTTTCTAGAAATGAGGCACGAAGTCTGCGGGTTCGGCATGGTTCAAAACATCCCACCTTTGCTGCTTAATTGGTGGAAAAACCTCTCACCTAGTGACAAGAACCATGTGAAAAGGGACCTCAGGAATTTACCCTCCTTATTGGACATTCAGCCAAATAACGCATTGATTGAGGCTGCCACCATGTTTTGGGATGAGAAAAGAGTTGTCTTCCGCTTTGGCGACATAGAAATGACCCCTGTTTTAGAGGAAATAGGAGGCTTCGCTGGGCTCCCATGGGATAGTCCTGGTTTGTTGGTACCGGAAAACCACACTCCTCGAGGTTTCCTGAAAATGATGGGTTTCAAGAAAAATGATGAGTTAATCTGTCTAAAGAAATCATACATATCCTTTGAGTTCCTTTACAAACGCTACGGGCATAACAAGTCATACCGACTTCACCATGATGAACTTGCTATTACTTCTTTGGGTTGGACACACCGCCAGGTTTTTGTATTCATTGTCTGTGTTTTGGGGATGCTAATATTTCCAATGAAGGGGGAAAAGACCCACACTCGCCTAGCTATGGTCTCTAGGACTCTAATAGAGGGAATTAAGCGACAAACTTACACCATCCTCCCTATGATTCTGGCTTAAATGTACCGGGCTCTAGATCGCTGCAAAAAAAGGTATGGAAACTTCGAGGGTTGCAATCTGTTGTTGCAGTTATGGTTATCAGAACAACTTATAGAGTCGAATATCGTCAACAACTTATGCGACGACCGTTGAATGACCACATAGCCTACCATCATATGAAAAAAATGACATTTATCCTTGATAGGTTTGCGCAACCTGGAAATGCTGTGAGCTGGGTGCGTTTCTTCAGCGATTTGACTGACGAAAAGGTACACCGGATGTTTGAGTGGTTCCCTAGTGGCGAGTTCATTATCAGGTTAAGAGAAACCACTCATCTAGTACTGATCGGTTTAAGAGGAATCTACCATTATGCTCATATAAGAGTAATGAGGCAAGCTGGGGAAAAGCAGGTTATACCTCGGGTTTCCAACATGGTCCAGTACAAATAAGACTTTAAGGGGAATGCCATTCCATTCAAGTTTGAGGCACAACATATGTGGAATCAAAAGATCATTGAGGAGAGAGATACCATCGAGCCAGATTGGTATCATGCCGGGCATGTGTACTTCTATCCATCATGGTTGGTAGATGATATATCGGGGGATGTCAAGCCAGGGATTAATATGAAAAATAAGGTTATTGACGACGCTGCTGAAGCACACATTAAATATAGGATGTTGCACAAAAAGGTTTTCGAGTCTGACTGCAGGCCTTTGGAGCAACATAAAGTGGACATGGATTCAATCAACGAGTGGAAAGAAATCGCTACTAATTCAACAAAGAGGTTGGAATATTTGGAGCAAGGTTTGATGGAGCTTGAGAGAAAGATGAGGAAAAGGATCTCGGACTTTCAGAATTCAGAGGGCAACGAAGGAGGGCATCTAGCAAGGGCTTATCTGCTATTGGACATGCGCAACCTGGGGAACCTGATTGATGGAGCCAAGAAGGCCAAGCATGGAGAAGTTCCCTCTAGGACCAAGTAGATTAGGAAACAATGTTTTACTGCTTTTTAGACTTTGATTGTAATAAGGCAAATGTCATTAGTAACTTCTTCTTATTATTGTTGTTTTAGTAGAGATTTGGTTCATTTTCAGATTAATGAAATGATGCAATTATTGGCATCAATTTTCTCCAAATCTATATGTCGTTTAGGCCTACCTCATGCACAACGAGGTCCCTCAAATTAGGACGCAAATTTATAATTCCGCAATACATGTTTAAATACCACAAACATCCTTCTAATACTCCCTACTGACTTGGTTACCTTTTGTTTTTCTTTTCTTTAGTTTATTCCCATTCCCTCAGGTTGGTTCGTGCATACTGGCATCATCAACATATCATACCAGATCTAGAGGTCCTCCACCTCCTCCTCCACCAAGTGTTCCCAAGAACAAAGAAAAATCCAAAATGGATGATATGAGCGGTATCAGGAAAGACAACGCTACTCATGCAGAATGTCGAAACTTCAGATGGCCGGAGTACTATAGCACAAAACGATTTGGTCTTACGGTTGGAACAGAAAATACTGGAGTTACAAGGGGAGCTTGAGCAGGTTCAGAACTTGGCAAACCTTTCCCTCACCCTGAACATTCCCGACATTAACCAACAAAATGCCCAAAACCCAACACCTCACCAAAACACAAAAAACCAACACCCGCAAAATCCTCCCGCACCTCACCAATATGCCACACCTCCTCAAAATCCCAATCCTCCAGCAGTACCGACTCCTCTACAACATCATCACCATCCATCCCAGTATCCAAAAACCACCACCTATCACACTCCTCAAAACGAACCACAACCTACTCCTGATTCCCAAAACTCAACCAACGACCACCACTACGCCCAAATTCCTGGACTCCATCAAAGCAACCCCATATACATGGAAACCTTACCCCACACTCCACAACAAACCATGTACACACCGGAGTCCGCCGAGAAGGACCTTCTCATCAAGAAAATGGCGGAGGAACTCAAGAAACTTACTGGAAGAGTCCAAAGTGTAGAAGGTGGTAAAGGCATCGAAGGTTTAAATTATGAGGATTTATGCATTCAGTCGGATGTAGAACTGCCAGAGGGTTACAAGCCTCCTAAGTTCAAAATGTTCGACCGGACGGGTGATGCGAAGGTACATTTGAGAACGTATTGTGACAAACTCGTAGGGGTTGGCAAGGATTAAAGAATCCGCATGAAGTTGTTCATGAGGGGCCCCACTGGAGACGCCCTGTCTTGGTACATCAGTCAAAACCCAAAGAAATGGGTTAATTGGATGATCATGGCGTCAGATATTATGGATCGGTTCGAGTTTAATATGGAAAATGCTCCACACATTTTCTACATTCAGAATCTTAATAAGAAGCCAACTGAAACTTTCCGCGAGTATGCTACTCGGTAGAGGTCTGAAGCGGCGAAAGTAAGGCCTGCACTGGAATAAGAACAGATGGATAAGTTCTTTGTCCGAGCTTAGGATCTGCAGTACTACGAGAAACTGATGGTTATTGAAAACCGTAAATTTTCGGACATCATCAAATTAGGACAAAGAATAGAGAAAGGGATTAAGAGCGGAATTGTGACAAATTTTGAAGCGCTCCAAGCTACAAATAAAGCCTTACAGTCAGGTGGTATTTTTAAAAAGAAAGAAGTAGGGGAAGTAATGGTGGCCCAAGGTCCAAAGTCTCATCTCACATACCAAACACACCCATCCACATATCATCCTTCACTTCCCAAATACTAACAACCTGCCACCGTTTACCATACCTATAACACCCAGTCAGCATACTGCCATTCACCACTAGCCCGCCAAAACTACCAAAAACCTAGACCAAATTTCGACCGCAGACCGCCCAGACAATACACCCCAATTGTTGAACCCATCAACCAACTGTACGAGAGACTGAAGGCTGCCGGTTATGTCACTCTCATTCCCACTTTTGCTACAGAAAATTCCTCCCAGTGGATTAATCCAAATAAGACATGTGCCTACCACTCGGGCATGATGAGTCATACTATTGATGAATGTCGCATTTTGAAGGATAAGATCCAGACATTGATTGACACCAAAGTTATAGAAGCAAAAGAGGTTGTACCTAATGTCCGTAACAATCCTCTCCCAGATCACAGGGGCGAGGGGTAAATGTGATAGAAACCGATGAAGAATGGGATCCGGAAGGTTCAATTGGACTCATTCGTAAAGGGGATGAGTCTAAAATACCTACAGTCACTCTCACACCTATCGTGGTACATATTCAAGCACCGATTGAGGTCGACATAGCCACACTAACTCCATTTGAGGTCGAAGTGACAACACCCCCATCGCACCAACTCCGTTTGAGGTTGAAGTGACAACACCCTTCACCGTGGAGGTAGCACCTACACCGTCCTTTAAGCCTAATGTTATACACTGGGATTATGCCGCGGAAGCAAGAAGGAAAGGAAAAGAGAAAATGTAGGAAACAGGTGCAGCACAAGGCATGACCAGAACTGGTAGGGTTTAGATGCCCGAACATTTGGGAGGGACAAGTAAAGAAGCCGCTTCTAAGCCGCCTGTCATTGAGACTGGCCCAGACAATCTTTGGAGAAA
Source organism: Nicotiana knightiana (assembly GCA_005239525.1). Classification (NCBI taxonomy): domain Eukaryota; kingdom Viridiplantae; phylum Streptophyta; class Magnoliopsida; order Solanales; family Solanaceae; genus Nicotiana; species Nicotiana knightiana. Next base: position 34,531 of record ML402150.1, on the reverse strand, counting down.
GATGCAGGTGAGAGAATATTTTGTGGTTGATCATCTGAACAAAACCCCTGCTCATATATCCATTTTATCACTACTGTAGAACTCCGAGGCACATAGGAATGCATTGATGAAAGTGTTGAATGAAGCATGTGTACCCAATAACATTACCAGTGGGGAGATAGCTAACATGGTAGGAAAGGTACTGGAAATCCACAAGATCACCTTTCACGAAGACGAACTGCCGCCGAAAGGATTAAGTCACAACAGGGCATTGCATATCACAGTGCAGTGTGAGGACAAATTCATTGCCAGGGTCCTGAGAGATGGGGGTTCAAGTCTCAACATCTGTCAATTAACCACTTTGAAGAGGTTGGGTAAGGGTTTGTATGAGATATGAACAGGGAGTATGAACGTGAAAGCATTTGATGGGTCCCAAAGGGCCACAATCGGGGATACCAACCTTTGTTTACAGATGGGCCCAACTTGGTTTGATGTTGAATTTCAAGTGCTAGACATATCCGCCACATACAATCTGTTGTTGGGGCGACCATGGATACATGCTGCTGGGGTTGTAGCCTCTACTCTATATCAGGTCGTGAAGTTCGAATGGAATCATCAGGAAGTAATCATCCATGAGACGAAAGTAATCCTATTTACACCAATCAAATTGTTCCGGTTGTTAAGAATAGAAAGAAGTTGGGTGGAGAAACATACCATTGCATCGAGCGTGTCAACACAATTGAGAAGGATAAATGGTGGAGTAGCAAATAGAAATCATATTGGCATGGACAGGGTATGAACCTGGTAAGGGTCTCGGTAAGAATCTCCAAGGTATAACTAAACCAATATAGCTAAAGCGTCACGGCACAACCTTTGGGCTTGGATATAAGTACACTTGGCAGGAGTATAACGATTGGTAGCCTCCATGGCGTGGTCCTTATTACCCTCTTGAGCAACCAGTACCACATTTGAGCCAGTCATTTCATCAAGTCGACATGATGTGGGAACTGAAGAAGACGAGTTCTAGCTGGCATAAGGAATCTATTCTTGGGAGATGAAGACATGGACTGCAATGAAATAGTTGAGGAGGAGGAGGAGGAGGAAAGCCTCATCATTCAGACAGCGGAGAAGGGAGATGTTCTAATGGAATTGGAATGCTACACCATCAAGGGCCCGTCGTGTTACTGGGTAGCCTGGAAATTAGCATCATTTACTTTGAAAACAATTTTATGGGCATTTTAAGACATTTTTCAGTATTTTGTTTTAATCGTTTTTGCTTTGAAATAATTGTTCGGATCATTAAAACTGCGTTTGTTTGACGTTTTAGTATTTATCAATGGCTTGCTGTTTTAGTATTAATTATTATCCTTTACACTTTCTCTCTACATCGTTATTATTATTATTTATCCTGATGAACCTACAACTGTGACATGTAATGAGACAACGCAACATAAGGATAGTGATTCAGAGGAAATAGAAGAAGATACAATACCTGAGGAAATTGTTAGAGAAGTGGAAAATTTTGAGAACAAGCCTAAATCCAATTTGGATGAAACCGAGATAGTCAATTTGGGAGATTCCGAAACAGTCAAGGAAACGCGTGTGAGCATTCACTTGTTGTCGTCCGAGAAAGAAGAGTACATCCGCTTCCTGAAGGAATACGAGGATATTTTTGCATGGTCTTATGATGATATGAGTGGTTTGAGCGCATCTATAATGGCTCATAAACTACCTACCAACCCTATATGTCCGCCTGTAAAGCAGAAGCTCAGAAAGTTCAAGCCAGATATGAGTCTGAAAATAAAAGAGGAAGTCACCAAGAAGATCAAAGCTAAGGTTCTCAGAGTGGTTGAATATCCAACCTAGTTGGCTAATATCGTGCCAGTTCCAGAGAAGGATGAGAAAGTCAGAGTATGTGTCGACTATCGAGATTTAAACAGAGCAAGTCCTAAAGATGATTTCCCGTTGCCCAATATACACATATCGATAGACAATTCATGAACTCTAGTCTTTTGTGGATTGCTTCGTGGGATATCATCATATTTGGATGGATGAAGAAGATGTTGAGAAGACAACCTTTATTACGCCATAGGGAGTATACTGCTACAAAATGATGTCGTTTGGCCTGAAGAATGCTGGAGCCACTTATATGAGGGCCATGACAATCATTTTCCACGACATGATACACAAGGAGATATAAGTGTACGTGGATGATGTCATCATCAAATCCAAGAAGGGTATAAATCACATAGCAAACCCGAGGAAGTTCTTTGAACGGCTTCGAAGGTATAATTTGAAACTAAACCCCGCAAAATGTGCTTTTGGGGTCCCTGCTGGAAAGTTTCTAGGATTCATCGTCAATCGCTGAGGAATTGAGTTAGACCCATCAAAGGTCAAGTCCATCCAAGATTTTCCACCTCCAAAGAACAAGAAAGATGTGATGAGTTTCTTAGGGCGTCTCAACTACATCGGTCGTTTCATAGCACAATCAACTGTGATATGTGAACCAATTTTCAAAATGCTGAAGAAGGATGTCGCAAAAAGTTGGACTGAAGAATTTCAGAAAGCTTTTGAAAAAATCAAGGAATATTTGTCCACACCACCAGTCCTGGTCCAGCCGGAACCTGGGAGACCTCTGCTACTCTATTTGTCCGTACTAGACGGGGCTTTCAGTTGTGTCTTGGGACAACAGGATGAGACAGGAAGAAAAGAGTGGTCCATATACTATCTGAGTAAGAAGTTTACACCCTATGAAGCATGGTATTCTTTGCTGGAACGCACTTGTTGTGCTCTGGCATGGATAGCTCAAAAGTTGAGGCACTACTTCTGTGCCAACACCACATATCTCATATCAAGGATGGATCCCCTAAAATACATTTTCCAAACACCCATGCCTACAGGGAATTTGGAAAAATGGCAGATACTATTGAGTGAATTTGACATCGTCTATGTAACTTAGAAAGAGGTCAAGGGATAGGCATTAGCGGATCATCTGGCAGAAAACCCTGTAGGAGGAGAATACAAACCGCTGAAAATGTATTTTCCCGATGAAGAAGTATCATTTGTAGGGGAAGATATCACCGAAACCTATGACGGTTGGAGGATGTTCTTCAATAGGGCTGTAAATTTTAAAGGAGTGGATATTGGAGCAGTTTTAGTATCAGAGACAGGTCAACACTATCCGGTATCCGCAAAACACAGATTTTTGTGTACCAACAATATGGCGGAATATGAGGCTTGCATCTTAGGCTCAAGTTGGCCATTGACATGAACATTCAAGAATTGTTGGTAATGGGTGATTCAGACATTTTGGTACATCAGGTTCTAGGAGATGGGCTACAAAGAAAACCAAAATATTACCGTATATGTACTATGTGCAAATGTTGATGAAAAGATTCACAAAGATAGAGTTCAAACATGTTCCAAGAATCCAGAATGAGTTTGCAGATGCATTAGTCATGCTATCTTCCATGATACAACACCCAGACAAGAATTTCATCGACCTTATTTCAGTAGGGATCCATAACCAGCGAGCTTTATTATACTCATGTTGAAGAAGAAACTGATGGGAATCCGTGGTTCCATGACATCAAATACTACTTGGAAAAAGGAGAATACCCGGAGCATGCAAATCATACTTAGAAATGCACACTCCAAAGATTGTCCAACCATTTCTTCCAAAGTGGAGGAATTCTGTACAGAAGGACTCCAGATATGGGATTATTGTGGTGTGTTGACGCTAAGGAAGCTTCCAAACTGCTCGAAGAGATACATGCCGAAACTTTCGGACCACACATGAACGATTTTGTTTTAGCTAAGAAGATATTAAGAGCAGGATAGTTTTGGATGACTAAGGAAGCAGACTGCATCAGGTCTGTACAAAAGTATCATCAATGCAAGTACATGCGGATATGATACGAGTGCCACCAAATGAACTCAACATAGCAAGTGCACCTTGGCCTTTCTCCGCTTGGGGAATATATGTCATCGGTCCGATCGAACCCGCCGCTTCGAATGGGCACATGTTCATTCTAGTGGAAATAGTCTATTTCACAAAATGGGTTGAAGCTGCATCTTACAAGGATGTAACTAAGAAAGTCGTCGTAGATTTTGTGAGGGATCATATTGTTTTCCGATTCGGGGTGCCAGAATCCATCATCACCGACAACGCCGCCAACCTTAACAGTGACTTAGTGACATCTATCTGTGAAACCTTCAAGATCAAGCATAAGAATTCCACAGCATACAGGCCTCAAATGAATGGAGCTGCGGAAGCCGCCAACAAGAACATCAAAAAAAATTTGAGAAAGATGGTAGATAATCACAAACAATGGCACGAGAAGTTACCATTTTCCTTATTGGGATATTATACCACAGTTTGCACATCAACCAGTGCAACCCCCCACTTGCTAGTCTATGGTACTGAAGTTGTTATTCCCGTCGAAGTCGAAATTCCTTCTTTAAGAATCATACAAGAAGCTGAACTCAGTGATGCACAATGGATACGAAGTCGCTGTGAATAATTGAATCTCATCGATGAGAAAAGAATGAATGTGGTATTCCATGGTCAACTTTACCAGAACATAATGTCCAGAGCTTTCAACAAAAGTGTCAGACCTAGTCAATTCACACCGGGTCAGCTGTTGCTGAAGCGGATCTTCCCGCATCAGGATGAAGCCAAAGGGAAATTTTCACCTAATTGGCAGGGACCCTACATGGTTCACAGAGTACTAACAGGAGGAGTGCTCATACTTGCAGAAATGGACGGAGAAATTTGGCCAAAGCCTATCACTCAGACGCAATCAAGAGATATTATGTTTAGATTGTTTACATTTCTTTATCTGATATAACTGAACTACGCTTGACCTGATTCCCGTTTAAGAGGGGATATGTAGGCAACCATGTGGTTTCGGTCACATCTCAATAAAATCTTCATTTTTACCATGGTCAGAAACTAGGGCAGAATTTTGAGGAGGACCCTCAAAATTCCGGAGCAAGTCCCACCAACTTCATCATATGCAGAACAGTCAAAGAATTGCTTATTAAACTGGGGCAGAATTTTGAGGAGAATACAAAGGAGTCGCAATGTATCTAAAGTGTCACAGTCGTTGGTTCATCTAACTTACTTGATATTTCGTACTACTATATTTTAATATACCACATTCATCAAATGCACGCATATTTTCTCGAAAACTTTATTTTATAAACAGCCAGATGCTACCCAGGGTAACCCGGACAGGATCTCGAGACAGGAACAAAAGCAAAGCAAGCAGGCGAAGGACAAACCAACCTTCCTCGCAAAACTCACGATTTTTTATTTGGATGCAGGCACAATGAACATTCGCAAATACGTACACATAAAAAAATCACTATCTTCATAACAGCAAATTTACCAAACGCAAACATGTCTCCAGCTAAGAAATACTCTGCTTCTCACTCATTATATTCCATGCATGAGACTAAACACTATCTCCCAAATTGCACGAGACTAAGCATTGTCTCCCGAATTGCATGAGACCAAGAACTGTCTCCCGAATTGCATGAGACTAAGCATTGTCTGCCAAATTGCATGAGACTAAGCATTGTCTCCCAAATTGCATGAGACTAAGCATTGTCTCCTAACTGCATGAGACTAAGCATTGTCTCCTCTTTTGCATAAGGCTAAGCATTGCCTTTCTTTGCATGAGGCTAAGCATTGCCTCCATAATTGCATAAGTATAAGCATTGCCTTTCGTTGCATGAGATTAAACATTGTCTCCCAAATTGCATGAGACTAAGCATTGTCTCCTAACTGCATGAGACTAAGCATTGTCTCCTCTTTTGCATAAGGCTAAGCATTGCCTTTCTTTGCATGAGGCTAAGCATTGCCTCCATAATTGCACAAGGCTAAGCATTTCCTTTCTTTGCATGAGAGTAAACAATGTCTCCCAAATTGCATGAGACTAAGCACTGTCTCCCAAATTGCATGAGACTAAGAATTGTCTCCCAAATTGCATGAGACTAAGAACTGTATCCTAATTGCATAAGACTAAGCATTGTCTCATTTTTTGCATAAGGCGAAGCATTGCCTTTCTTTGCATGAGGCTAAGCATTGCCTCCATAATTGTATAAGGCTAAGCATTGCCTTTCATTGCATGAGACTAAGTGTTGTCTCCTAATTGCATCGAGATTAAACATCATCTCCTCTTCTTGCATGAGTCTAAGCACTGCCTTTTCGATTGTCTAAGGCTAAGCATCACCTTATCCTTGCATAATACCAAATGCTACCTCTATTATGATATTTGAAACCTAGCACTATTTTCTATTTGCCCGGGGCTACGCATTGCCCCAATCTTACACAAAACTAAGCTCTGTCTTGTTTCGCTTCGCATACGACCAAGCATCATGTCTTTGCATCTCATGGGCTGAAACATCGCCATTTGTCCAAAGGCGTCATAGTCTGAAGGCATCATCCTCATAGCCGGAAGACACCATGACATGGCCTGAGGATCGCTCAATATTGCATATCATTATTCAAAGACATCATGGTTCAAAGGCACTATTCTCATGGCCCGAAGACATCATTTCATAGCATGTGAATCCCTTATCATGTGATTTATGACCCAGGACGTCATGGTCTGAGGACATCATCTGCATCGTCCAAAGACAACTTTCATGGTCCAAAGGGAATTTGCATCATGTTTAAATTCTTGCAATAATCCCATATATACTTGCATGCATTGTGTTTAAGTTTTGCAGGTAATACATGAGGTAATCGTTCTCTTAACGGGAGTAATCTTTCGCTCCAGTTTCCGTTCAATGTTCACATCCCGCAATTGTTTCAAACGCAACCGACCACCATCAGTTACCCATTTTCACTGGACAACCATTCAAATGCTCATTTTGAAATACATCCATAACTTCTTAGATTCACATTCGTGATTTTGCGCAAATTCATCTGATAATGTCCTATCCCAAAAGAACCCTTTCTAAAACATATGACCACTCTTATAACAACTACATCGGTTCAGTTCACCTACGGATCCAGAACTACATACAGCCTGACTCCCGTAAGACCGGGGATATGTAGGCAACTCAGGAACCAGGGTTCGGTCTCTATTTTTTAATCACCCCATTCGGTCAAAATCGGTCATCATTTCTTTACCTGGCAACTTTTTCGTCATTCCCGAGTAAAGAGGGGCAGCTGTTGATACCCAATTTTCCCTCATATTTTCAAAATACATATATATATATATATATATACTTTCAAAATAGCATATTTGCATCATTATTTAGTTTACAAACTTATACAAGCATTTTCTATCATTTTCCATAATTTTTAAAGCTCAAAATTAATTTCTTTTTACATTTTTATTATATAAATATCTAGTAATTAGCCTTTAAATTATTTTTTGATGACTTAATCATCTAAATTTATTATTTACACCAACATGTATGTTTTATAATATTTTAATTCATCTTTTATAATTACATTTGCATTTTTTATGCTAATTGCACATTTTTTGCAATAATAGCCTACATTTTGCAATTAATTATATTTATTATTTTATTTAGATTTAAAATAACTTTTTACATGTGTACAACCTTAAACTATTATTTTAAAGTACTTATTTTCTTAAATAATATTTTTAATACCTATTTAGCTATTTTATTAATCAATTTTTTTTAATTTCTTTATTTTAAAAGCTGGCCCAGATTTAAACCAACTTTCGGACCTAAAACTACTCCGAACTCAGCCCAATTACCCCAAAACCCTTGGCCCAAGAACCCTAGCCCAAGCCAAACACCCATAATTCCCAACCCGGTCAGAACCCACTTAAAACGACCCGCCCCGTTCATTATAAATCCCAGCCGTTCATTTCAAGTTCAACGGCCCTCATTCATTCTCCCGTTTTAATTAACCTAACCCATACCCAAACCCTACCATTTCATCTCAAACGCCGCCTTTGAATCCTCCCCTCTCTTCTTCTACAAACTCTAGCTGCTACAATCTCAACTTCTCCAAATCCGGCTCCAAAATGGAACTAATCACTGATTCACTTACCTTATTCATTTTCTCTCACTATTGGTCATTCATTTATGGTGTTACTTAGGTGCTTGCCTAATTTTGGCAAGCATCAATTCTGAGATCGGACTGGAACGACTTGGATCTTTTGATCTTAGGCGGCCGTCTATATATGGTCAATAAAGAGCAATTTACGCTCTTAGTTCGAGTTTCAGACGGTTGAACCCAATTAGGGTTTGATTCTATCTATCTCCCTTTCTGATTTTGATTTGTATATGATATTATCTTTCTTTATTTGTGCTTAATAGATTGTTTTCCATATTTGTTCTTTCAATTTCTACTACTATATAAACCCTTCCCCGTTCCCCTTAGGACAGACCTTTAATCGTAAAACTTCAACTAAAAATTAAAGTTATTGCTCTTTGTTCTCTGATTCTCTTGTTTTATACTCTGGTTCTTGGACGGATAAAATCCAAGGCCTCCGAAATTCAATTTTTCAACTTTTCTTGGTGCGAGCATTGCCAGGGTTCATTTGAAACCCTTGGGAACTTTTGACGCACTAAGATTCTAGGTTCTTGATCTCTGTTGATATTCAGAATACTGTGGAATTTTGTTCTTTCTTGTTATCTGCTTAACTGGTAAGTTACTTTGCCTTTACAATTTCATTCTTATGTGTCTATGGGTTGCATACTTCTGAAATTCATGGCTTAATGTGTTCTGGGGCTATTTTCGTATGTAACTCTGCTAGCTTTGAACTTGTATTATGATCTGAACCTCTTTAGCATTTTATTTTTACCTAAACTTCCTAGTTTTAAGAGATGTTATTTGAATATGCTTCACTTGAATAATTTAGACCTTCTTAAGATCATTTAGCCTAATATTTTGGGCAACTAGATGTTTACAGTTACTATTTGACATGAGCTTGTTTTCCTACTCTGTTATGAATTCCCTTTGTAATGTGTTCCAATATGTATCAAGACCTTCACTATTAACTATGACTCACTCCCCTATTTGTTCACTCAGTATGTCTTTGTTTTGCTTGATTCTATATCCTTGGTGATTGTTTGGGACCTTTAGGGTGGCTATATTAATCAGTGTTTCCTTACAATGTTTGAGATTATTAGCTTTAGAGATAAATTGGCATGTCTACTTTCTGGTGTTGTGATGGATATTCAGCATGATTTGGACCCTTAGACTCTAAATATGTTAAGCTAGTACTTTACTCATACTTGTTTGGTATTATGCACCTTTGTATGCTAATCTTGTAATCTCAGAAAACTTGACTCTTCTCTAACTCTCTCAATGTGTTTTCTACTAATATATTACTTTTTTTTACAAGTGTTGAACCTGCCTCTAAGCCTTATTGAACTTCTTAACTAGCATATTCTGTGTTTAGACAACTTTGCTATGTTTGCCTTTTAAAATACAAGTGTATCTCTTCAAATTTTGTCCCTTAATCGTAGTTCTCTCACCCTCTTTTGTTACCTATATTACTGTGAATCTATAATTCTTGGCCGGTTGAAAGCCAAGGCCACTAAGACTTCCTCTGTTTGACCTCCCTAGTGTGAGCACTACTCGGTGTCTATTCAAGCACCTTGTGAACTCTGACACACTAGGACTTGGGGTTCTCTGTCCACTCTCCTTACTTGAGCTACCTCTAATACTCAGTTTATTCCCCATTCTATCTACTGAGTGTGAAAATTGGTTTGTTTAAGTGATTCAGTGTCTGGATCATATGGTCAATCTATGGTTGTTTGGTTTGGTTTGAGTTCCTCTATGGTTTATGGGCTATGCTGATGAATATAGTCCTCTGTTGGAATCTGGGTATGCTATGTGTGAAGAAAGAGTTGTTGAGGTCCAATTCCTCCTGGACCACCCAAATAGAGGTTGGAATATAGTGTATGGTTTCTGAGCAACCTAAGTAAAGTCTAGAACCACCCAAAATAGAGGTCCAATGCCTCCTGGACCATAGGTATGGGACGAGTAGTGCACGCATAAGGCACGACTTATAATTGAACTAGTGCGCTTTAGGTAATAACTTAAAGATAGTAATCGGGTAGCAGGAAATGATAGTTTGTGCCCGCTGAATAATACGAGTAACACCCCATCTTAAGGGAGTTACGAAGTATTATTTATGGTGCACGGGGTGATCCTTTAGGATAAAAAACTTAGGGCACTCCATCTTACTCTTTTTTTATATTTGAATCAAGTATTTGTATTTACTCAAAGTCATTTAATAATAAAATTTCTCAAACTTCTTGCTTTCTCTGTCTTTGTTTATCTAACTAATTCATATAATTCAAATTCGGTCGGGACCCACAATTGTGGACCTCGAAGAGTGCCTAACACCTTCTCTTCGAGGTAATTTTGAGCCCTTACCCGATTTCTGGTGATGCAAACTAGTCAAACCTGAGTCATATGCAAATAGGTGCCTTAACGCACCTTAAACCTCTAGGTGGCGACTCTCCTCTTTTAATACTTCCTTAAAAGAGTTGTCACGTGTCGAAACCCGATTTCGCGAGAAAAAGGGGCACGACAAGGATGCCACCTGAGCCTGGATATCGACATTCTCGGCCATTACTCCCTTGCTCATCTTGAGCTCGTCATCCTTATCTCTTAGCGTCCCCTCGAGCACGGTGCACCTACAAATGGCTCTTATGAGCTCACCGTCCTTCTCCCTCAACTCCTCATCCTTTTGTTTCAGCTCATCACGGAGAGTCTGGAATTGACCGTCCTTGCTGAGTATGCTGACCAGAGCTCGATACTTGGTACGATATTCCCTATATTTGGACTCCATCTTCTTGTAGAGGTACGCCCTCTTCTCTTCCCGGCGATCACTCTCAATCTCCAAAATGAGTGTCTGATAAACGAAAGAACAAATATCAGCAAAGGCAAATAACATAAAAGAAATGAATGAAGTTAAAGCATGGAAAGAGAACTTACTCACAGGGCCATCCCAGAGATGCCCAGTGACAGGTCCGCATCCTTAAGCTTCTGCAGCGTCCTGTTCTCGGAGTCCGTGCACAAAGGGGAAAAATCTGGAACCACCCGCTTTGAATTAACCAAGAGGTTGTAATCCACGGGGATGAAGATGTTTTGATTAGACCCCTCGCTCCTTATCTCCACTCGAGTAAACCTCTCTTCGAAGGCCAGCACCTCCTCGGGGTCGATGTTAGAGCTTGACCCATCATCTTCTATAACGAAGGTTTTGTCCCTCCCATCCGCAGATGATGAGCCGACCTCGATTGTTCACAATCGTTCTTCTCCCTTGGTAGTCATTTCTGCCTCCGACGGCCCCCCTCTGCGGCGATCTCTGGCGCATGAGAAGCCTCGACAACCTGTGGATGCGCCAACTCCGCATCCAATATGATCGGCCCCTCGGGTGCGGCAACGACCGTGGTGACTCTGCCAGTCTCTACCCTCCGCCTCTTCAACGGTTACGCCTCCTCCTCGTCGGGAGAAGACTCGTCTATCAGGTACATCACTAGGCGGGTCGGCTTCTCTGTTGATATAACGGCCATCTATAGACCGGAGTCACCCAATGACGGGGTCTGAGGAAGAGCACTCCTCACGGACTCGGCCAATACAAATTGCATCCCGACCGAGGTGACTTCCTGGCGGAAGGCAGGAACGGGGGCCTTCACCCTCTTGGAATTCCTCCGACCTGACACCAACAAACGAATCATAATTACAAAAATAGGAGATGAACCGTAATGACTTCGAAATATTTGTAAGGCGAGGTTCAACTTATAGGTCGAGGGCTTGGGCCTAAACTTCTTATTGAAGGACGCCCAGTCACGAATCCCAACGGTAAAAGGAGGGACTTGTGCCACCCAGTCAGCAATGTCGGCGACCAGGGGAGGGGGTGCCTCTCATCCACACGAAAGGGAAAGAAACAAGTCAGGAAACACAAAAAAAAAGAGAAAAGAACGTTATTCAGTGGACGAGTACACTTACGAGCAAAATTCCACTCCTCGGGGAATCCGCTAGGGTTCGCCACCACGTGCTTGATTTTGATAAAAAAATAATTAAACCAAAACCGGCAATTTTCTTTGTCGTCCATTCCGGCCACCAATCCTTTGGTTCTGCGGTGGCGGAGGTGAATCATGGTGTCCCTATGGAAGTTAGGCGCGAAGAGGCGCAGCAAGTGGCGGATGAAAACCTCGCAGCTGGCCAATTCTGCATACTTCGTCAGCATGAGGAAGATCTTGTAGATGTAAGGGGAAATTTGAGCCGGGCAGGAATCGTAATAACGGCAGAACTCCTCTGCCAATGGAGGAAGAGGGAGAGAATAGCCCACCAGGAATAGATAGGCATTGAATGCACAATACCCAGGCCGATGAACTTATATCACGTTGTCCCCTGCCGGAACGATATCAACATGGGCAAGAAGGCAGTACTAGGATTTGAGGGCGGAGATATGCTTCAACCCCATCTCGGACAACACCGGCTCGTGGTCCTGAATGGGCTCTTTAGAGAAGTCGGTCCTGGAATTTGGGTTATGGGGGACGACCTCCTCCACTGTGGGGAAGCTTTCGTCTTCCATAATCGTGGGTTCTCCGCAACTAGAGAGCATGGCCACCGATAATGGAGTAGCGTCAGAGACTTCCTCAGAGTTGGGAATCAAGTTAGTCATTTTCGGATAGTGTGTGTGTGATGGAGCCGGAAGCAGAGAAAGGGTGTTGACAGTGGAAGATATAGAGAGCAAGAACTAAGGAAGAAAAGAAGAAGAAGCAAAATGCAGAGGTGAAGTTAGAAAATGGGAAAGTTTCACTTAGAAACTTCCCCCCTCTTTTTATAGACAACCGGGGAGCCCGAACCGATGCAAATAACCGTCAGTGGCCCTAGAATCGAAGCGATAGAGGCTCGAGAAATGACGTTGCGTATTGGGAAGATGCACAATGATGAAGCATGTGGCCTTGACGTCATCCTATGCCTACCTCGCTGACCACGAACCTTGGAATGACATGCCACAATTTCGACTATGATCACTTCTGCTCGGCCATCACGATGGGATTTCTCCTGAACGGCCGCTGATAAAGTCCGCTCACTGATTTCGACCAAGAAGACGACCTCAGTAAGAGGAGGGACTAACTGTATGGGTCAAAATTCGACTAGGTTCAGCGAATGCAAATGAACGTGTTATGGCCGAGGTCGAGCAAGGTCCAATAGCGAGGAGTCGCCAAGCGAGAGATCGAGACCGAGGTCGAGTAGAGAAGAATAGTAGTTGTGACTAGGATAGTCTTAGAGTTACGAAAAGGAATATTCTACTGAATATTCCCCTGATTGTTTTTTTAGGATTTCCTAGGAATATCCCTTATAAATAGTAAGAGATAGGGAACAAAAGGGGGGATCTGGACTATTCTGATAAGAACACTTCTAAGAAGCTGACTATTGGGAGAATATACAAAAAGCTTTTCTTGCTGCCGTGATTGATTTCATTGTTTATTCCACCTTTCCACTCACAAGATCCAAGAACACCTTGTCCATCCTCATATTTAGTTATCACACATTGTTTCCAGAGGGAGAAATCATCCACATCATTCAATATTTGGGTGAATCATCCCTCCTATTTGTATTTATTGTCATTTATCATATTTATTGCCTACCATTATTCTCTCATTCATTGAAAATCATTGAGTATACATCCTAGGTATTTAATAACCTCGAATGCGGTCCCATATCATTGATGTCTATTAATCTTAGATCTAGGATTTATTATGTTTAACTAGGATTTGCTCCTTATCATCTTATTTAATTAGCTTGACAAAGAGTTTAACACTTTTTGGTCAAACAGATTTGGACTTATGAGTTTATGAAAATTTTAATTTATAACCCACGCCGAAACGTGTCAAATCAATTCGGAATCACGTTAAATTTTGCAGGCAAGTCCCAAATGACATAAAGAAACTATTCAAACTCTTGGAATTTAAATTCGAGTCCGATATCGACAAATTCAAATCTACGGTCAAACTTTGGAAATCTTTAACCTTTAAGTTTCTAGTTTTTGTCAAATGGTGATAATTCAAGCTAGGAACTTCCGAATTTGATTTCGAGCATACGCCCAAGTCCCAAATCACGATACGGACCCACCGGGAATACTAATGTGGGTCTATTTGCTTAAAACATTGACCGAAGTCAACTTAAATGAGTTTTAAAGCATTATTTCACATTTATATCAATTTTTCACATAAAAGTTTTCCGAAAAAATATACGGACTGCACATGCAAGTCGAGGAATGCTGATGGTGCTATTCGAGGTCTTGGAGCACATAATTGAATGTCAAATTTAAAGATGACTTATCGGGTCCTCACACACTTAGAGAAATTTTACATGTTATCATATCAAAGTAATTATGATTTGTGTTAGAGGTCAGCTTAACTTGATATATAACAACTTCTGACATAACCGGAGGGAAAAACATGCACTCTTCATTTTATACGAGGAAGTTCTTGAATAAGCTTTATTTCATGTATTTATATTATTAATAAAAAGAATGTGTTATAAATTTGAATGAAGAATTATCTTAATTATAAGCTTGGTCCAAACTTAATGATGACTTCTTCAAACACGGGCTTGGGTATAGTAGAGTGGAATAACATATGGACCGGCTTGTTTATATATGGCTTCTAACATTTTGACCCCTCGTGAATTCTGCAGAGCACGTGTATTTAATGGTAAGTAGGTAGTGCCAACAACACTGAAGTCCAATTTACAGAAAATAGGATCATATTTCAGTCAAATGGTCATTTGAACAAAGTGATCTAGTAATTACAGATTGCTATTTTTAATTAGAGATGCACATTAACGCAAATACAATTATACTTGTGTGGAGAATTATTAGTCCCCATATACAACACATGATTAAAGCATTTAAAACTAATAAAGTATCAAGCATCAGTAACTAAATCAAAGAAGAAAAATGAATGAAAAGTAACAAATTAACATATACTGAAAAGATATTAGCAGCATTCGGCAAAATAAATACTTTATGCACTTATTCTGCATTTGAGATTGAAAGCATTAGTAGAAGTCCATTGTTCATGGCCCAGAAAAAGGGAGGGCGTGAAGAGAAGAGAATTGCCAATCTCGTAATTTCACAAAACCAACACAACTGCAATTGAACTTAATTCTCACAAAGTGCCTATTTGGATACCAATTTTTTCTTCTTCACTTGTGCAACTTTACCTCGGTGTGCCAACCTCAACTTTATTGGCATATGGTCCGAAATGTCGCTTACTAGAATCGTTGGTGTTACATGTTCAAATGAAGTGTAAAATTTCAAAGTGCAGATTGTCCTATCAAATTTGGATAATCTTTATGGTGATTTGGTAGCTCCATATGTAAAGGGTCTGAAATCAAAATCTAAAATATCGGGGCTAGCCGTAAAATTGATGAAGTTACTCATCTGCTCTTTTGTATTTGGAGATCTGATGCTTCTCTCTGATGGGCGGGTTAGATTAGCATCCCCCGATCATAAGTGATGATGTATCATATAACTTATTACATGACTCAGGATGTGGTGTCAATTTTAATGGTTCTAAATCTAGACTATATGTTAGATCTCCATAAACTCCATGAAATTTGAACTTAATCGATGGATATTTAACCAGCTGAATATTTACGGATATATATTTTTTAATCCCTCTAGCATTTATTTGTGATACCTAAAAGATATATCACAGTTAATGCGTTCTTTGTCCCATTGTAACACCAAGTTTACATGTTTAGTGCTATTTTTCCATTTGATGTGCGTTTCGCACTCTTGCAGTATTACCAAGTGAAGTTCGTGCATCCGTAGATATGCTTCTACAGCCTCTTTTCTAATGGTATTTTTCTCATAACAGTGACTGACATTCCACGAAACAATTTCCAAGTAATCTTCATTGGAAATGTTCGATGAACTTGAAGCGCACATTCTATTATGCTTCTCTCTTTTTTCAAACTCTAGCTCTCTCTCTTTCTTTTTTTTGAATTTGTATAGCGTCTATAAGTAAGAAATGGTTCTTGGTGCATATATCCAGAGTTCTTGGTGTATATGTGTCCCCTACACCTCTTCTTAATTATTGGTGTATTTCATATCCAGAAGATAAATCATAGATGAAAAACTCAACATTTCCAGTTATATTATTTAACTTATTTTTTTTCTCTATTCCATAATGATGTTCTAACACCCAGACTATAGATAGAGTCCCACATCGGCAAAACGCAAGAGTGATGCTGGGTATACAAGTTAACAAGCCTTAGACCCTAGTGACGTGTTTTAAATACGCGAAGGCCTAGGTCCAGAGCGGACAATATCACTAGCGTGCTGGTCTGCTACAAATGGTATCAGAGCTACTCTTGTATCAGTCATGCTGAAGGTAGGTCAGAGTTCAACTGAATTTAGGCAAATCCCAGTTAGGCAGGACAAACTTTGGTGCTGAGTCTAGGCGAGTCTCATGCGGTGGGGCAAACCTCAGCGAGGACGCTGAGTCAATCAAAGGGGGTGTATGTAACACCCCAGACTTTAGACAGAGTCCCACATCGGCAAAATACAAGAGGAATGCTGGGTATATAAGTTAACAAGTCTTAGACCCTAATGACGCATTTTAAACATGTGAGGGCCTAGTCCCAGAGCGAAAAATATCACTAGCGGGCTAGTCTTTTACAAATGGCATCAGATCCATAACCGGTGTTTTCATCATTAGAGGGTAATATATTACTGAAACCGGTGTTTTCATCTACTTGTAAATTTGCTTACAGCTTTCTGCAGAGCTCACTTTTGAAAATATGAAAACTTGACTTGAGCCCTCGCTATGACACAAGCACACAGTCATTCAATATTTCTTCAAAAGGTTATATATAAATCATAGTTGGTGAAGCCAAACTTTTACCTCTTTTTTCAGAAACATATTCAGTAAATGCATTTCCTATGGTTCTAATGATGGTACTAATATAATATCTTTTTCCGTCTTTTTTAGCGGGGCAAACCCTAGTGACGCGTTTTAAATTCGTGATGGCCTAGATCTAGAGAGGCAGTAGCGGGCTGGTCTGTTACAAATGGTATCAGAGCCACTCATGTGTCAGTCTTGCCGATGTTGGGCAGAGTTCAACTGAGTTTAGGCAAATCTCGATTAGGTGGGGCAAAACTCAGTGTTGAGTGTAGGCGAATCCCATGAGGTGGTGCAAACCTTAGCGAGGACGCTGATTCCATAAGAGGGGGGTGTATGTAACCCCCAGACTTTAGGCAGAGTCCCACATCGCCAAAACACAAGAGGGCTCTGATACCACTCTTGTGTTTTGCTGATGTGGGACTCTGTCTAAAGGCTGGAATGTTACAGATGCAGACTGTTCCTTTCCAAAATAGGAACCAAATAAATTCCACTTCATATGAAGTACATCTTAAGCTTTCTTTGATATTTTGTAGTACTCAAGAACTTTAATGTAAAAGATCTGAGATCTTCCTTTGTTCTCTCTACTGTCTTTTTTTAAACTTTATCTTCTCAGGTACAATATTAAGAGGGTAATATATTACCGCAACCAGTGTTTTCATCTACTTGCAAATTACAGCTTTCTGCAGAGCTCACTTTTGAAAATATAAAAATTTGACTTGATCCCTTACTATGACACAATAAGCTTTAGTTTCTACTAAATATTTTTTTATTTTTTTTGCATTTTGAAAAAACTTTCAAATCAGCGTCAGCAGGATCAACTGCTCGAAAACATCAAACATGATACCAAAGGTGTAAAATTGAGAGGAAAACTTACATATACAGAAATATACTAGAGCGAAAGAAGAAAGAAGCAACAATGTCCATTTTTAATAATAAGAAGAAGAAAAAGGCAGAAACTCTCACTTTATACAAGATCAAATGTAAAAGGTATAACATTCTATACAAATAGAGAAATTATTTTTGTTATTTGGGACAACCACGAAAGAAAAGTCCAGTATTTTGAGACAAACGAAAAATAAATTGAGAATTTTATAACCCGAATGTTTGCTTATAGTTACAACTTTGCTCAATTGACAGTGGAGGCCGCCATTCTGCTCATTGTCAAACATGTTACTTTTGTTGTTTAACAACTGTGATCTTATACGTATACCTCAAATTAATTTACCGGACACTTGTTACCTCCCACTCAGGGGCGTACGCAGGATTTTTCATAAGCGGTGTCGACATTTAAAGAAATGAACAAATAAAACATATATCAAGGCTACACATTGAAAATAATAAATTCGAATCTTATTAAAAAAACAAATCAAGTATGTTACTACAACTCCCCTCGACGAGTTTTTATTTTTTTGAAATATATTCAGAATATCCTTAAAAATTCTGTCATTATTTGACTTGCAAATTGGTTTGTACCAATTTCATCACCGCCAATATAAAGATAGAAAGAAAAAGAAATAGTAATGCGCCCCAAGTTGTAGTGTGATCCACTAGTTTAGTTTGTCCTTACCAGCTAAGGGGTCAAGGGTTGCACCTTCGACGACACATTCTTAAGCAGAAAAGGCATAAAAAACTCAATTTTAGCACGTCATAAGAAGCTATCGAGTTTTGAACCATAGACTTCTCCAAGGAACGTGAAGCGCATGACAAGGAGAGCTAGCGAGATATGTGTAGAACACTGTCCATTTTTTATTTAATCATTTATTTGTACATATTAATAATTTACACATATTCAGTAAACTTTTCCGGCGAAGCGGTGTCGGATGACACCGCTTACACCAAGGTGAATCTGCCCCTGCTCCCACTAGCACAGGTATCGAAGAGCTTTACCTATTAATGCTTAGGCACATGTGAAGAAATCACCTAGTATTTTATATCTCGCTAAAATTTGAACCTTGGTCTCCTATGGCATTTTCATTTCATTGTCAACTAGACCACACTCTTAGGTGCGGCATAAAACTGGTAACTTGAACCCTAGTCCAGAATCCAGATTGGACCACACTGTGTGGATGACAACCAAGTAAAGATATCTTAAATTTCATGCAATGCTGCACAACGTCAATCCAAGCATCCTTCCCAATCAATGAGACTAAAAAAGATAATCATCTAAGTGCAGAGGACACATGCCTCATTTCCTAACAAGAAAACAACATCAACAGAGATTGGTAAATCAGAGCCATTTCAAATTTGTCAATATGAAACACAGTTCAACCAATTAAAAAAAAGGAAAAAGAATGACAAAGCCAAAGAAAATAGACAACCAAAGGACAGCCCGGTGCACTAAGCTCCCGCTATGCGCGGGGTCCGGGGATGGGCCGGACCACAAGAGTCTATTATACGCTATTCTATGGCTCAAACCCGTGACCTCCTAGTCACAACTAGAAGAAAACAGCAATACTGGGGCAAGGCAATGTCATCGACTCTAACCAGTCAACTAGCCATAACCAAAACCCTACAAATATACAGAACCAGCAATGAAAACCAGCACCAATGTGGTGGTTCCTAGCTAGTTTCACTGACCCAAAACCCAAACTTCAAAGTTAAATATAATCAACTCAGTGAACCTCACCTTAGCTTCATCGAAATCCTATACAAGCCGTGATAAGCATTGACCACAATGCTTGTCTACGTATGCATACACTATTATAACCAACTACAAAAGTGGGAACTTCTACTTTTGATACTAGACCTCAGCATTGACCAAACGATCGTTTGGAAAAGAAGGAACTGCTGCACCTGCACTTGGCGCATCTTTTTTAGTAATAAACTACCAGGTTAACAGCAAAGACTGTAAATTGCATGTGGCATCCACAACCTAAGAAAACCAAATTTCATGCTATCATTGTTATAGTACCAAACTTATCTTCTGTTGCATATTATTAAGACAAATCCAAAAAGGAAAAGCTTACTAGACTAGTAGATGAAAAGTTATCACTATGGACTGAGAAGCTAACTAGAAATATCCTTTGACAGAACATAAGATAAATTCTGCACAGGAAGAGGGTATCACACAGATTTCATTGTCTGCAGAGACAACTCAAATTGGAGCTGCACATGTCGTTCTGAAGTGGCCAGTCTGATTGCAGCGGCTACAATGTACAACCCGCTTCACCCTACCACGGTCTTCTGCTCTAACTCTCTTCTTCCTTGGCCTGCCAGGAGGACGAAGTGACTTAGGTGGGTTTATAACAAGCTCCTCGGCATTTGGATCTCCTTCTGACAACTCCTTCCATAATGATTTATCTGGAATAGGATGTATAGTTTGGGAATATGTCTTCCGATACGTTGCAACAGTAAAGCAACTCTCAGTAAACCGGTGGACATTTTGCCGGCAAGAAAGTAGTGCTGCCACAGCATGTGCACAGGGCAAACCATAGAGTTGCCAGCCCCGACAAAGGCAGCAACGATTCCGAATATCAACAATATTGGTACCCTCATGAGATATCACTTCAAACTCAGCTTCATTAGCACGAAGAACCTGATAAGTCCGGGCACGCTCAAGAGCATCTGCAACTCGCATCTCCGCTGTAGGCACCAGGATTGACGTCCACTGCATACTGGTCTCTCTTCGTTCATTGAACCAAGTCATAAGCTGCCTCCTGATGCATTCCATCATCTGAATTATTGGAAGTCCAGAGGCCTCTAGAATCCAATTATTCAATTGTTCCACTATGTTAGCAGTCAAATGACCAAACCTTGTGCCCTCAAAATAAGCTGTGGCCCACAATCGTGGAGGAATCCGCCGAATCCAATACGCAGCATCCTGTGATATTTCCTCAATCTCGAGAATTTTTGCTTCGAACTCGATTACTGTAAGAGCATGTGCAGCCTCCCACAACAAGTTAACAAGCATTGTATTGTTGAATTCCTTACGGAAGCTTTCACTCAAATGACGCATGCAAAAACCATGGAAAGCAGTGGGAAAATTTGCTTCAACACCATCTACAATGCCCTTCTGCCTGTCAGACAATATGGTAAGTCTTGGCATGTTTTCAGTATTGACCTCTAGCAAGGTATGAAGTTCAGAGAGAAACCACATCCAGTTATCATCATTTTCCTCATCAACAACACCAAATGCTAGCGGAAAAAGGCCGCCATCTCCATCAAAGCCAGTAGCTAAAAGTAAAGTACCAAGATATTTACTTTTCAAGAACGTCCGATCAAGCCCAAGAAGAGGGCGACAAGCATTTAGAAAACCAAAAATTGAAGCCTGAAATGATATAAAAAGCCGCTGAAAGCAATTATCAGCAGGATTTGCGTAAACTGATGCTATACTCCCTGGATTGGTCCTTTTAACTTGTTCACAGTACTGAGGAAGAAGGCGATAACCTTCTTCAAAGGAACCGCGCATAGCAGCCATTATTCGTTCCTTTCCACGCCAAGCTTGTTTGTACGACAGGGTGATTCCATGAGTCCGGTGAATTTCTTCAAGGATCTCTTTTGGCTTGCAATTTGGGTTTTCCCGGAGCCGTTGCTCCACAGAGTTGGCCACCCACTGAACTGAGGCTTGCTGATGGCCGAGATGCGCGATTCCTCCACATGTATGGTTGTCATGAATTGTTCTGATAGTGAAAGTGGGTACACCTGGAAGTTTGGCAGCATGAATGCGCCAAGGGCAGCCCTCACTGGCACACTTAGCAGTAAATCGAGTTTTATCAGATTTTATGGTCTGAATCTCGAAGTGAAGAGCAATGGCTGTGTCACGTAAAGCCCTTCGGCAGCTTTTGACATCAGGGAATTCTTGTCCCACATGTAGCTCATAATCAGGTGTTGCTGAAATAGTTCGGGCCTGAATGACAGGGCCTGACGAAGCAAGAACCATCTGGCCATCATGGACTTCAAATACATGTTCAGGTTGTTCAACACCCATATCATGGCTCTCAACCACAGCTAATTCCATGTTATCACCAAGCTCTTGGTTTTCCTCGATGCCTAACTCATCTTGTTCAGAAATATCTAACTCATTGTTTTCATTAGGCAACTCCTGGTTTTCATGCTCAGGCTTCCGCTCCATTGGTAAACCATTCTCGTGCTCATACTCATGTTCGTGGTTCCCGTCATGATCTTGGCTCTGCCCTATACCCATCTCGTGCTCATCGTTATGGTTCTCTGCTAGTTCCAATCCATGGTTCTGGCTTATGCCCATATCATGAGAATGGTCAAACACTATTTGCTGATTCTGATCACCAACACCTAAATTGTGATTTTGGCCAAGAATCAACTCATGGTTCGCCATTTATCTTTGCAAAAGTACCTACACTTCAATCAATAGGCTGTTCTGTCACCTGCTCTACCAATCTGAGAAATATGGGGACACCAAACTTTGCAAATGTACCAAGAAAATATAAACTCTTCTCTCACTTGATCAAGTATCAACTCACGACTAACAAATATCACTAATTTTTACTTCAGCTGACTTCACTAAGGCCTGCTTCAAAAGTGTAAATAATTCATGATTTAGCTAATTGAACCAGAGAGTATGCAGGGAGAAGTAAACACAATTACCTAAACCTATTATCAGAATTCGAAACCAGAAAAATAAAAAAGAGATAGGATAAATAAAAACCAAAAGTTAAAGGAATACAGTCTGACCTGCTCCCAACACTATATTAGTCCAAAGCACTGATCAAACTCCGTGAAATAGCAGCTCCTTTCACCTACAAGAATGAATTAAAACCGACAAGTCTCAATATAATTGAGCTGTACAAATCCATATAACAAACAATATAGTAAAAGAGATAGTCCCAACAATCTATTTATCACAACATCAAAAAACACAAACCAAACTAGTAGCAGGAACCCAACAAAAACCAAACTCACCATATATTAAGAGAGAGCCAAAAGTCAAAAGAGTAGCTCTTTGAAATCAAGATCGAGACTTTGTCGAGCAGCCCTAAAACCCAACTGAACTAAAACTCAAAGATTCCAGCTTTTTCAATCAAAACACCAAGAAAACACAAAACCCATCAGAACCCATCTCAGATTTCACCCAAAATTGATCCAAATGAGAAAAAATGGATGGAAACAGGGTTCCAAATTGAAATCCAAGAAAAGGGTCTGAGAAATATTTGAATATGGCGGGTAAAAAAGGGGTAGGCTGAGAGAGAAGGAGAGAAAGGGGAAAATCGGAAAAGAGGAGTAAGGGCAAGGAAGGGAATGGAAGGAGGCTGGAGAAATAGAGGGAATGAAGGGCAAAAGAGATTTGAGGGTTGCGAGGGTTGTGTTGGGTATTACAGCCTTATGGGCTTACCTTGAGAACGATGGGTATTTAGGTCATAATGGGGCACCCCTTCTCTCCTTTCCCCTTTCGTACTTACCATACTACCCCTTTTTCTTTTTTTCTATTTTCCCTATTTTCTTGTTTTTGTCCCTACATCTTCAAAAAGGGACATAATTCATCAGGTTTTAAAATAATTTTAAACTTTTGTTTGCTGAAATAAGGACTTTATCTTTGTCTGCACTATCTTCATCAGTGAATATAGATTTGTTTAAAAACTATAGAAAAATTATAAAAGAATGTATTTGAGTTAGAAAAAATTAAAAAGGAAAAAGAAATCTTGCCTCATAAAAGTGCTCGCAATGTTATCAAAATATTAACTATACATTTGCACAAGAGACACAAGTACAAATAGATACTATGATGTCACATTTTCCTTCGTAACAAATGATCGAATATTTCTAAGTGTAAGTTTACCTAAGTAAACTCTTAATATTTTTTTTATTTTTTTCGATTTTTTACATAATTTAAATAAGAAAAAATATACTAATGTAGTTTTAAACCCTTAGTCATAGTTTTGAATAAAGTAAATTCTTAATTTTTCAGAGTTCCAAATAGTAGGACTTTTTGCATAGTTCAAATAAGAAAAATTTAATACATAAAATTTTAATTAATTTCAGACTCTTAAATATTAGAAAAATAATTAAACGACAATTCTATGAAGTATTTCTTATAGTAATTTAACCATATTTAAAGGGACTGCATTTTTTATTTATTTATAAAGATCAAGTTTGGATAAGATAAAAAGCCGTGGGTTTTAAGTTTAATTTTTTCGTTCTTACGTATATATTAATTCATTGGTAGTAGTATTTTATTGGTAAGGTAGAATTTAAACTATAGTACGTAGTGTATATCTTGTTAATGAAAGGATATGAGAGAAAAAACGTGGTAAAAGTATATTGATTTTCTTTTTCTTTCTAATGATTCATACAGGGTAAAATTACAATTGAACTTGAAGTCCTAAATACTAGTATTTCATACCTAGTTCTAGGGGTCGACGTTTGGGCAATTTGGATTGGATATGAGAATTTCGATTTGGATTGTCGGTTTTCATATTGAAGAGATAACAATCCAAATCTAATCCAAATAAGTTCGAATTGATTTTTTAAGTTAGGTTTCGGATTAATCGATTTGGATATTATGAATTTTTTATTTTGAGCATATAAGTTGAGATGTTTCTAGAGTTTACAAAAATAAATATCTAAATGAAGTACTCATGTTAAATTGATGTGCCGCAATCATTCAAACAAAATATTTAAGTTAAAATTATTATTATTATTAAAAAAATACAAAGGAAACACTAATACGAGCGATAAGAAGTAGCAATACTAAAATCATGTCTAAATAGAAAGTATTCTGACAGTAACTTAGTAATTAATATTGAATATATTAGATAATATCTAATGGGTAGGGTATTGAATTTATTACTATTGGCATATGGATAATGGACAAAATACAAAGTATAAAAATTTTGAATTTTCGGATCCAAAATTCCCAAGTACCAATTCCAATACCCAATCTGAAATCCAAAAATTTTAAAAATTAAATCCAAAATCCAATCCATAATCCAAAAAATCCAAAAAATTCAGATTTCAGTTTAAATTTTGGATTGCCCAAACTATGCCCACCCCCACCTAGTTTAAATAAGGAATAATTAAACACACAAAATATAATTAATTTTAGATCCTAAATATTAGAAAAATAATTTAAATGACTATTTTGTCCAGTATAAAATTAACTTTTAAAGGGTAAAAATGGTGAACGACAGTTCGCTAAGGGTTTTCGTACTTTTGATATAGTATAGATTAAGCGAGTATGAGATTTATTAAATCGGAACTAATACGTTGATTATTTATTTATTTATTATTATTACTAGCATTAGAGTATGCGCGGTTGTACATGAACCTATGATAATGAGTATAAGATTATGAAAATTAGATAAAGAGTTCTATATAATATGTTTAAGATATAAATAAAATTAGAATGCTCTTGAAAATGATGAATACAAAGTCTCTAAAATGAATAATATTGAGTTAATATTCTAGAAAATTAGTTTAGATAGATATAATTCAAATTAAATAAACTCTTCAAATTTAGGAATTTATATTGATTGAATAGATTAAAGTAGAAATACTATCTATTGTACTTTTCAATCGGCTTCTCAATACGAGAGTCAAACTGTTTAATGTGTTTTTTTTAGTACTAATAGGATTTATATTACTTACTAAATAGAGTTTAACATGTTATAGGAGGGCTAGATATCCCCGCAGAATAATAGTTATTGTCATTTGCAATATTTTGATTTCATAGGGCTCTAAGCATATTACAAACTAAGATACGTAGTTATTTTGAAAAGTTGCAGTCCCCGCTCATATCCTTGATAAGATGTTGTTTCACAAAAAAAAACGGCTCAACAAACAATTTAGTTCTTCCCGGTTTATGTTGTTTGTTTTCTTTATTTTTTGCTTCCTTTGCCAGAGCGTCCGCAATTGCGTTCCCTTGTCTGAAATTATATCATAGTAGAAGGCCCTTCTCTTGGCGCATTAATGACCTGCAAGAGTAAATCAGATTAGCTAGTATTACACGTCCATCATTAATAGCATTTATCACCTCCATTGAGTCCGTTTCTATTTTCAATGAAAATAGGTCAAACATGTCCGCCAATTGTAGCCTTCCTGGAGTGTCTGAATTCAATATGTAAAGGAAATAGGCCATTACAGTATTCATGGAATCCTAATATCCATTTCCCCGTACTGTCCCTAAATACCCCACCTAAGCCACACTAAGAATTTTTGAAAGCTCTGTCTATGTTAAGCTTTACCCAACCTTTCTGCGGGGCATGCCAATTTATTTGCATAATTGTGATGGTTTGAGTGGAAGAATTTTTGGATGTCATGAAGTGGAATTCTAGGGAATGATTTAGAATTTTTTGGAGGGACGAGCGGGGAGTTATGTTGTTGGTATTGTTATTATGCCTATTTATCCATATTCCCCATATTAGAAAGGGAAAGAGGTCTTGCCAGTCAATGTAGGGTGATTTAAAGCTTGGCCTAAGATTTTTGGTATGGAGCAACCAGTGGTGTGTGACGGTTGTGGGTAGATTTTCCCATAGGGTTTGAACTATAGGGCATCGAATGAAGATGCGAGCAATGTACTCTTCCTCTTTGTGACACATAGTGCATTTGCTATCAATGTTAAAGCTAATGTGCTGCAGATATTGGCGACAAGGAAGTCTGATTTCAATTTCCATATCCACATGAAGTCGTATTGGGGGATGATGGTATTATTGATAATGTTAAGACAAGACTTGCCGGTAAAGCAACCATTGGTGTTGAGATTCCAAATCGAAGTATCATTGTTCCCAGACTTTAATGGCATTGGGTCAATATTGATCATAATCTCCTTTGGAATATCAAAGGAAATTCTTGTTAGATCCCGTTGGCTATTAGAAAGGATGTCGTTGACCTTGGTGGTTGATTCTCCTCTACTAAGAGGTTCTTCAATACATTATCTTAGTGGTTGAACGTTTAGTATCCAATTAAAAGTCCAAAGATTAAGGTTCGCATTTTTGCTGCATTGCCACGTAATACCTTTTGAGCAAATCAACCACCTTTTGAGGATACTTTTCCAAATGAAGGAGGTGGAGATTTTTGAATTTTTCTTGGCATATTTGAAGATGAAGAGCCTGGACCATATAACCGTGGGTTTTGTGAGAATCCTCCAAGCAAGATTGCCTAATGTTATTAAGTTTTTGGTGTTAGCTATTTTTAAGCCAAGACACCTTCTTCTTTTGTTTTGGTAATATTATTCCAGCTTACATAGTGAAGTTTCTTAGATTCATTAGTGGATCCCCAGATAAAATTGTGTTGGATACAATCTATTTGCTTGAGAGTTTTTGTAAGGAGATGAGTGTATTACATGGCATGACTAGGAATTGAGTTTAGGATAGAGATCGCTAGGGTTGTTCTGCCAGCTATATTAAGAAAGTTGGCTCTCCAGGCAATCAATTTCCTTTACATGTTATCAATAATGAATTGGTAGTCCCTTGATTTTGGGTGATTCCGGAGAATTGGATACCCTAAGTATTTCCCAAAAGTGTTGCTTATGATGATGTTGAAGTTGTTTGCTACTTCTTTGGCTAAAATAGGAACACAATTTTTTTTAAAGAATGATTTTTGATTTTTAGAGATTGATATTTTGGCCTGATAATTTGCAGAAGAGAGAGAGAATGTTTTTGAAGGAGTTGCATGATTTCTCGTTCACCCTAGCCATTAGAATAAGATCATCTGCAAAGAATAGGTGAGATATGCCTGGATCTCGGAGGCTAAGGTGTATGGGATCCTATTGGCAAATGTCTACTTGATGAGAGATTAGAGAGGAGAACATTTCCATACAAAGTATGCAGATATAAGGTGATAGGGGGAAGCCATGTCTAATACCTCTGCTTGACCTAAAGAATTCGGTAGTTGAGCCATTGACTAGGATGACAATATTGCTTGTACAAATGCAGTGCATGATTGTGGTGACCCAAAGGGTCACCTTGTGATTTAAGACTTTATTTTGCGTTCGTTAGCCTTAAAACCTTATTTTTAACTCACCTCGATTTGCGTGCGCAGTTCGGACGTAAATCCGGAAAACCTTTATGTGGAAATTTATGAAATAATAATTTTTGGGATTTAAAAATAATTTATAGTTGACTTTGGTCAATACTTTGAGTAAACAGAACCGGACGCGTGTTCCGACGGTCCTGGAAAGTCCGTTGTAAAATATGGGACTTGGGGGTATGCCCGGAATCAAATTCAAAGGTCCCTAACTCGAGAAATGAATTTTTGATGAAAATTGTAAGACTGACATTCTAAAGATATAAAGAAATTGATTAATGTTTGATCTCGTTGGTATCGGGCCCATATTTTAGTTCTGGAGCCCGGTACAGGTTCAATATACTCCCTCTGTTTCAATTTATGTGAACCCATTTGGCTAGGCACGGAGTTTAAGAAAAGAGAGAAGACTTTTGAACTTGTGGTTTAAAATGAGGCACATATATTTTGTGTGGCTATAAATCATTGCATAAAAGTAAATTATTTCCAAATAGAGAAATGGGTCATTCTTTTTGGCACGGACTAAAAAGGAAATAGGTTCACATAAATTAAAACGGAGGAAGTAATATATAAGTCATGTATATGAAATTTGGTGAGAAACTGAGTTTATTTGACGTGATTCGGACGTCCGATTGAGAAGATAGTAAATTTAAGTGTTCTTGAGAAATTCATGAGTTTTGATGCTAAATCTGTTGTTTTTGGTGTTATTTTGGCGATTTGATCGTACGAGCAAGTCCGTATGATATTTTTAGACTTGCGTGCATGTTTGGTTTAGAGCCCCGAGGGCTCGAGTGAGTTTTGGATAGGCTACATAGTGATTTTGGAACTTAGAGATTTGCTGGTGTAACTGGTGACTGTAGCAGGCCTCTGATCTCACAATTGCGAGATCAGGCTTCGCAAATGCGAACCAAGCAGGCATGGCAATTGCGAGGATTTTATCGCAATTGCGAGGGAAGCCTGGGCCAGCAGTTCTCGCATTTGCGAGCTTTTCTTCGCAATTGCGATGAGGCCTGGGGAAGGGCATGTCTGCAAATCTGAAATTTTACCCGCAATTGCGATGGGCCAATTGTCGCAAATGCGACATATTCTTCGCATTTGCGAAAGCAGCAAAAATGTGAAGGTTCTCGCATTTGCGGTGACTCCTTCGCATTTGCGAGCTTCGCACGCAGCTGATAACTTTGGACTTAAATGGGATTTTTCATTCATTCTTCAAATTTTCGAACCCTAACCCTCAAAAGGCGATTTTCCAAAGACCAAATCTTCCCCAAGTCATAGATAAGTGATTCCCAACTATGTACTGACAATCTTTTACATATTTTAACAAGATTTCACCCTAGAATCTAGGATTTTTCATGGTGGAATGAGGAATTTTTTGGTAGAACTTAGGAATTTTGAAATTTGGGGATTTAGACCTGAAATTGAGATTGGATTCCAAAACCAATTGTATATCTGGGCTCGGGGGAAGAATGGGTAAATGAATTTTGGTCTGAACCTCGAGTTTGGACCAAGCGGGCCTGAAGTCAGTTTTTGACTTTTGTTGGAAAAACTTAGGAAAACTATAATTATGTATTAAAGCTGATTCATTTAGCGATAATTGATGATATTAAACTAATTATGACTAGATACGAGTGGGTTGGAGGTGAATTCTAAAGGGAAAGCGGTACTTGAGCAGTGAGTGGCATGCGAAATTGAGGTAAGTGTTGTGTCTAACTTTGGCTTGAGGGAATAGGTATTGTGTGATTATTTTCTACGTATTTGTTGTTGAATACGATGTATAGGTGAGGTGACGAACACCTATGCGTTGTGGTCGAGTCATAGTATGCAAGTGAAATTCTATTCTTGCAAATATTGTAGTCTTAAATCCTATCATCCATGCTTATTGTTGTTATTGAAATGTTGAGAGACTTATATCCGGTTCCACCGAGGTTGATAAATTTGTGAATATTGATTCAAGGTTGAGATGTTAAATTATGAAATTAATCATTGATGAAATATTGGTTTCTTTGTGAAATTTCTCTCTATTCGCTATTATTGATTCTGTGAATTGTGAGGAGGAGTGTAGAGCACGAAGGGTGATGTCGTGCATGATTTATTTATATTTGAGTAAGAGTGTAAAGCACGAAGAGTGATGTTGTGCCGTGATATGTGAGTGTTAATGCACGAAGGGTGATGTCGTGCCATGATATGAGAGTGATAAAACACGAAGGGTGATGCCGTGTATATTATGTGAGGTTTAATGCACGAAGGATGATGCCGAGCCGTTCTAATTATATATTGGTGAATATGAGAGTAAAAGTACGAAGGGTGATACCGTGCAGTTTTCCTTTATTGTTTGAATTGCCTAATTTAATTGAGGACTTCTGTTTAAATTGTGTTTATTATTTATCATTTCTTATATTGTGATCCCCCAATTCACGTCCCCTTCCCATTATGCCTGCTTTATTTTCTTGTTTATCCTTGTTGCCATTAGCATGATTATATTGTTCAGGTTTTTATGTGGTGTCATCGTCACTACTTCGCGGAGGTTAGGCTCGACACTTACCATTACATGACTTAGGTTGTACTGATGATGCACTCTGCACTTTCTGTGCAGATCCAGGTATTGGTCCGAGCTGAGTTCCAGTTGTAGCTGACTTTCACCCAGGAGACCTGAGTTAGATCTGGCGACGTCCATAGATTCCTGAAGTCTCTTCCTTATATCCATTTATAGTTTTATTTAGGTCACAAGCAACTATACATTTTCTTTTCAAGCCAAGTACTTGTAGTATATTCTTGGTAGTCCGTGAGTTGTGACTCCAGATCATGAGTAGTTAGACATGTCGATATTATTGCGCAGTATTATTTTCAAATTTATTCCTTATTCTGGTATTATGTGTTGAACGGTAGTGGATTTCGTAAAGTTTTAGATATGTTTATGCTGTAAATTTCTAATGTTGGCTTGCCTAGCAAGTGTAGTGTTAGGCGCCATCACGATCCCGATGGTGGAAAATTCGGGTCGTGACAATGATTAATTTAGAGATTGACGGTAGGAAATTTAAGAATTTGAGCATACGATAGATAAATAACTATTCTAGTCGGTCAAAAGCTTTTTCTAAATCTAGCTTTAGGATCATACTGGCCTTTTTTCTTTTTATCTTTTTGAATTGGTTGATAATTTTTTGGATTATGATAGCGTTATCACTTGTTCTTTCACCCCTAATGAAACTTGCTTGGCTAATTAGGTCATTGAGAAAGGGTTTTAATCTGTTAGCAATAATCTAAGTAATGATTTTGTACATCGTATTGCAGAGGCCAATTGGCTGATTTTTTTTAAAATTGTTAGCATTATGAATTTTTGGAATAAAGCAAATATAGGTATTACTAATTTTCATTGGGAGTGTATTGTTGCGGAATACTGGAGACAATAATTTATGACTGATGACCCAACGATTTTCTAATACATTCTTTATAAAAAAAAAAGGGATATATACCATCGGAACCCGATGTGTTAAGGCGTTCAAAGGAGAATACAATATTTGTGACCTCAAAAGGCATTCAAGGCTTATCCAAGGTTGTGAGATCAATTTTATTGAAGCTTGTAGGATCTGTTTAATGTGTTAATACGTCAGTTTGTTAAATTTTACATTATAAATTATAGGTATTACGATAATAAAATTTTTGTAACTAAAAGTATTTAGTAGAAGTATTAAAACTTAGTAAAAACATAATCCTCAATCAATATAACGTGGCTTAAAATGAACAAAAGAATTAAGTTGATTCTTATCTATAAAAACATAAAAGAACTAATAGAATTAAATAACATTATCAAATTTAAAAAATGTCCATTTGCATTTAAGAAAGAAAGAACCTATTGATAATAATTGTAAAGGAAATTTAAAATTTCATAAAATTTATATATTATATTAATACAGGCAAAGTCAATTAATGATATACAATACGGACTTTTTTTTATGTCGAGACATTAAAAAATGATATACCACGTAAAAGTACGTTCTAAAATAATTTATTAATATGGATGTTTTAAATAAATAAAAGTAGTTAACTAAGGAACAAATATTAAGAAAAGTAACGTGCATTATAATTTTTCTCCATGTAGTTCAAACAAGAAAAAGATTTATGTAAGTTAATTTTTAATTGATTTTAAAATTTAATAATATTAGAGAACTTCTAACATATTTCAAATAAGAAATATTTGCTAATAATTTTGAAATTTTATGTGATTTCATATGCAAATATTTTAATAAAATATAAGCGTATCGTTCCTAATAATCGTTAGGTTTATACTATTAGTCTTTGTAATTGTGATAAAATTTAGTTGTAAAATTTTAGTTTAGAAAAAAAGAAAGGATGATAGCAATGTAATTATTTCTTTTTAAGTGAATCTAGAACATTTCTTTTGTATTTTGTTTTTGGTTTCGAAATTAAACAAATGAAAGCCAAAATGCGAAACGAAAAACAGTCGAATACTTATCTTACTCTTTCTTTTCTTTTTAATAACTTGTTATTATTTTTCCTTTTGAAGATCTTTTATATTACACACATGTTAAATAAGGAAGGTTTTGGGACACAAAATCTAACTGATTTTGAAGTCCTAAATATTAAAAAATATAATTAAATATTAGGGAGATAATAATTATGACTATTTTGTCCAGTATAAAAACTTGGGTAATTACCAGCTATGTCCCTTTATAAGTAGCTTATTACAAAAATTGGCTAATACATAAGATATTACTAATATTAGTCAAATATTACTAATATTAGCCAATTAGTTATTTGTAGCAAAAAAAGATCAAATTTTTGCTTTCTTTTGAGTGTGTGTTATTAGAATAGATTGGGTACATCTTAAGGAGCTTGAATCTCAGTTTTGGGATGAATTGGTGGAGTTTTGAGGTGGTTTAAATTGAAAATTCGAAGTAGAAGATGAACATGAAAAAAATAATGTGTGTCACACTGTGTATCATTTCTGTATCACATATGTATTATATTTGTATCAAATGTGTATCACATGTATACCTGTGTGTGAGATACATGCGTGATACATGTTTGATACATGTGTCGCAGATTTTAACTCAGAATTTTGATATCAAATCAGTCCAAATCACCTATAATCTTCCTCAAATTTTGTATATTGACTCATCTATATGTTTTCAATGAATTTCAACCAACCCATCGAAAAACATCCGTTTTTGCTTAGATTTTTGAAATCTTGTATATATTATTTTTGTATTTCATCACTTTATTTGCTACCTCATCCATAAAATTTTCTTTTTGTCTTGCATCTAATATTTCTAATCACACTTAAACATATGAAAGGAGATCTTTACATGTGATTCTTGGAGAGAAAGAACCATATTTATTTGGAATTTTAATTTCTATATGTGCTTGACTAGTTTTGGTAAGTATATGGTTGATGACTAGAGGTTGGTAAGTTGAGACTTATTTGAGACATTTCTGTAAGGTTCCCTAAAAACTTTTTCAAAGAATAAAAAAAACGAATGACATTTCGCTAATGAACTTCGTACTTTTAATATAGTATAAATAGATAAATTGGACCAATAAAATAATTTTTATTAAGCTATTAAGTTTTTGAAACTATTAACTCGACTAATTCGGATTCATGCATGAAGTAAAATACTCCTTATTATAAAATTCTTCGTTTCCAAACTTGAACTCAAACCTCTAAACCTCCGAGCTAGTACATTTATTTTCTTAGTAAGAAATTTAAAAGGCAATTTCTTTATACTCTATCTATTCTAAGTATTAAGNGTTCCCCTCCCCAAAGAGAGAACTATTATGGGTTTTGAAAATTATTTTTTACTATTTCTATTTTTTTTCAGTCGATTATAAAACGAGGATTAATTTGTTCATATACCATCAAAATTTCACTTGTTCCACCCTAATTCAAAGGACCTTTTACATTTTTCGATGGTGCATTGGGTAGATCTTCAAAGTTAAATCGGACCATGATTAAATTATATTTTAAAGCAAGACTCATATGTTTAAGTAAAAATTGCACGGGACGTCCTATTTGGTCGCCCCTATTTAATCTATACTCATTTTTTTAAACTTTTAACGTGTACCCATTTTTTAAATAACTTCAGACCACTTTCTCCTCCTCTTTCTCCTCCTTCGTTTTCTTCTTCTTCTTCTTCTTCTTCTTCTTCTTCTTCTTCTTCTTCTTTCTTCTGCTGCTGTTGGTGCTGCTATGGAACTTCAATTTATGAGATGATTGCCATAAATATGTTTATCAGAGCTGAAGTTCGCCAGTTATAAAAACAAAAACTTCAGCTCTAGAGCTGAAGTGCGCCAGTTAGAAAAATAAAAACTTCAGCAATTACAAACAAAAGCTTTGCGTTAAGACGTGCACAAGTTAAACAAAAACTTCAGCAAATAAAGAACAAAACTTCAGCTACTTCAGCTCTAGAGCTGAAGTTCACCAGTTACGAAACAAAAACTTCAGCTCTAGAGCTGAAGTTCGCCAGTTACAAATGTCACACCTCTTTTTTTCCGTAGCAACCCTATTACGAGGTTGAGTTAGAAGAGTTTTTCCAATCAAAGTGACGTTTTGAAAAGGGATTATTTATTATTTGGAGTCGCCACTTGGAATTGAATTTTGGTGTTCCAAGTCACCTTTTATTTAAATCCCCTTTCAAACGGATGGTTTGACTCTTATTTGATGGTCTACGAAAACAGAAGACTGAGTAAGGAATTCTGTTGACCGAGGGGAAGGTATAAGGCA
>ML402146.1:92010-104407 GCA_005239525.1 Nicotiana knightiana | reverse complement strand
ACACATGAAATAAACTCCATTAAGCACATAACAAGTGTAATTTTATCATTAATGCGCATCAAATGTAAGGTATATCACATGTTAAACTATGCAATTTAGTCTCGCATCAGTGCATCTGGTTATCATACTGGAGCGCGATCGTGAGGGTACTTTCTAGATTAGACTACATGGTGAGCTGCTCTTTCTGGCGTTCCTCTGCAGCACTGTGAAGTTTCTACTATTTTTCTTTGACATTTCTGTCTACCCCTTTCAGACAGTTGTATATTAATTTTGTCTACTTTGTATATTCCACTAGTCGCCTGTGGACTTGTGACACTAGGTCTTGGAACACGTAGTTGGTTTCTAATATTTTTTTCTATACTAGATATGTTGGCAAACGATCTTTTGAGTTCATTTAATCAAGTTGCATCATTTTGATTGTTTCCTATAAATGATTTCTAAATCTAAAATTTGACAAGTACTTAAATATTTAAATAAGTAAAGTAATCTAGCTAGTAAACTGATGTTGGCTTGTCCGACTCCGGTTTTGGGCACCATCATGACGTGAGTTGGAATTTGGATTGTGACAACATGGTATAGAGCTCTAGGTTCACGTAGGTCTCACAAGTCACAGGCAAACCTAGTAGATTCTTGCGGATCGATACGAGACGTCTATATTTATCTTCAGGAGGCCATAGAGTGTTAAGAAAGCTCTCTTTACTCTTATTCTATCATGCAGTCGATGGTATTACTAAATCTTATTCTTCTATTCTCTCACAGATGGTGAGGTCTCTTGCAGGTGATATTCCAGACCCGGGAGATGTCGCTACCCCCACCGTCAGAGGTCGTGGCAGAGGCCGGGGGAGGGCACCTGCCCGAGGTAGGGGACGAGGGAGTCCCGTAGTTTCCCCATTATTACCCCCAGAGGATCCTATCATAGAGGATCAGGACGAGGTACCTCCAGCAGATCCTGCCCCACCAGATTTCATGACTGCACCAGGCTTTCAGGAGATCATGGGCCGTATGATGCTATTCATGGACACTATAACCCAGGCTGGTTTATTTCCAGCGGATCCTGCCACATCTCAGGCGGGAGGGGGAGTTCAGACCCCTACCGCCCAAGCCATAGGTCATGCAGCGGCAGTATATCAGACTCCGGGTACTCTGCCCATGGGTGGAGCACAGCCAGCAGTAGCAGCATTAGAGCTCAGAGCAGCTGCGGACGGCGATCCGCAGAAGCTACTTGATAGATGGACTCGATTTCACCCTCCTGTCTTTGGAGGTGAGAAAGGTGAGGATGCCTAGGACATTATTGATAGGTGCAGGGACATACTGCACAACATGAGTATTTTGGAGTCCCATGGAGTCAACTTCACTACTTTCCAGCTAGAGGGCAGGGCCCGTAGATGGTGGCAGTCATTTATCCTTGGTAGGCCAGCAGGTTCCCGTACCATCACATGGGAGCAGTTGACTCAGTTGTTCCTGGACAGGTATATTCCACCCTGCGAGAGGGAAGAGCTGCGGTACCAGTTTGAGCAGCTGGAGCAGGGGCAGATGTCAGTGACAGACAACGAGGCCAGGTTTTTAGAGTTGTCCTGCCATGCCCTTATGATTATTCCTACTGATGCTGAGAGAGTGCGGAGGTTTGTAGCTGGGATACACTCAGGTATTAGGTCCAATATGACCCGAGAGGTGGAGATGGGTACTCCTTATCAGCTTGTGGTCGAGATAGCTCGCCATATTGAGGGTTACCGATCGAGGAGCAGAGAGTAGGGCCAGCAGGATAAGAGAGCTAGATTTTCTGGAGATTTCAGAGGTGCCCCAACTAGGGGTAGAGGTCAGTTCGGTAGAGGCCAGCCCAGCAAGCGTCCATATTCAGCTCCTCTACCACCTTCTCGTAGTGCTCCAGTGAGACCTTATTTCAGCGCCATGACGGAGAGTTCTTACCTCCCACCAGCTATTCAGGGTCCCTCCGTCATGTATTTAGGTCATCAGGGGTCTCCTAGTCCTTACTTCAGTGCCATGCCAGAGAGTTCTCATCGTCCCCCAGCTATTCAGGGGTCTTCTTCAGGGCAGCAGGCCATGCCTCCAGCGAGGTGTTATGAGTGTGGGGATTCAGGCCATATGAGGAAGACTTGTCCCAGGTTCCGGGGCAAGGCTATTCAGCAGAGTTATCAGCCCGCATTCTCAGCACCGGCGCCCCGTCCACCTAGAGGTGGAGGACAGGCTAGTAGAGGTCGTCCCAGAGGTGGAGGTCAGACAGGGGGAGCTCAGCTAGCTCCTATTCAGTTCAGCGGAGGTCAGTCTTCAGGTCCTCCAGCCATATTATATGATATTCCGGCCCGAGCATATGCAGTGGCCTCATATGCCGTGATCACAGGTGTTATTTCAGTATGTGGTAGAGAGGCATCAGTGCTATTTGACCCAGGATCTACTTATTCATATGTGTCAGCCTTGTTTGCTTGTTTTTTGGATGCTCCTCGTGAGTCCTTGGATTCTCATATATATGTATCCACTCCCATTGGTGATTCTGTAGTGGTAGACCAGATTTATCGGTCTTGTGTGATCACATTCTGTGGGTTCGAGAATAGAGCCAACCTCCTATTGCTCGATATGGTTGATTTTGAGATTATCCTAGGCATGGATTGTCTATCTCTTCATCATGCCATCTTGGATTGCCATGCCAACACGGTTACTTTGGCCATGCATGAGTTGCTTAGTCTGCAGTGGAGAGGTTCCTCGGTTAGTGCAGCCAGTAGAGTTATTTCCTTCCTGAAGGCTCGACATATGGCCGAGAAGGATTGTTTGGCGTATCTTACTTATGTGCGGGACACCACCGTCGAGTCTCCGACGATTGATTCAGTGCCAATTGTTCGAGAGTTTGCTGATGTATTCCCTTCAGACCCTCCAGGCATGCCTCCGGATCGTGATATTGATTTCTGCATTGATTTAGCTCCAGATACTCAGCCTACTTCCATTCCTTCGTGCCGTATGGCTCCTAAGGAGTTGAAGGAGCTGAAGGAGCATCTAGAGGATTTGTTGGCTAAGGGTTTTATCAGACCAAGTGTATCACCGTGGGGTGCTCCAGTTCTATTTGTGAAGAAGAAGGATGGGTCCATGCGGATGTGTATTGATTACCTCCAGCTGAACAAGGTCACCATCAAGAACACGTATCCATTGCCGCGCATTGATGATTTGTTTGACCAGTTGCAGGGTGCCAGGGTGTTTTCTAAGATAGACTTGAGATTGGGCTATCATCAGTTGAAGATTCGGGCCTCAGATGTTCTGAAGACTGCTTTTCGTACGAGATATGGCCACTATAAGTTCCTAGTTATGTCCTTTGGCTTGACTAATGCCCCGACAGCATTTATGGACTTGATGAATAGGGTACTCAGGCTGTATATTGATTCTTTTGTCATCATCTTCATTGATGACATTTTGATTTACTCACGTAGCCTGGGAGAGCACGAGGAGCATTTGAGAGTGGTGCTCCAGACTTTGCGAGAACAAAAGCTATATGCTAAGTTCTCCAAGTGTGAGTTTTGGTTGGATTCTGTGGCATTATTGAGACATGTAGTATCCGGAGAGAGTATCAAGATTGATCCTAAGAAGATTGAGGCAGTTCAGGGTTGGCCACGTCCTACTACAGCTACAGAGATCAGGAGTTTCTTGGGTCTAGCAGGCTACCATCAGCGATTTGTGGAGGGCTTTTCATCCATTGCAGCCCCATTTACTAGATTGACTCAGAAGAATGCTCCATTTAGGTGGTCCGACGAGTATGAGGAGAGCTTTTAGAAGCTCAAGACAGCATTGACCTCAACACCAGTTCTGGTATTGCCTTCCGGTTCTGGGATGTATACAGTGTATTGCGATGCTTCACGTGTTGGATTGGGGTGTGTGTTGATGCAGGAAGAGAGAGTTATTGCTTATGCTTCCCGCTAGCTGAAGGTTCATGAGAAGAATTATCCGGTGCACGATTTGGAGTTGGCAGCGATTGTTCATGCTCTTAAGATTTGGAGGCAATACTTGTATGGGGTGTCTTGTGAGGTTTATACAGACCACCGCAGCTTACAGCACTTGTTCAAGCAGAGGGATCTTAATTTGAGGCAGCGCAGGTGGCTTGAGTTGCTGAAGGATTATGACATCACCATCCTTTATCATCCGGGCAAGGCGAATGTAGTAGCAGATGCCTTGAGCAGGAAGGCGGGGAGTATGGGTAGTTTGGCTTTCATTACAGCGTAGGAGAGACCTCTAGCCTTGGACATTCAGTCTTTTACTAATCGCTTGGTGATATTAGATCTTTAGAGCCTCGTCGAGTTCTTGCACATGTAGTTTCTCAGTCTTCGTTATTGGGGGAGATTAAGGCTCGGCAGTATGATGATCCACGCTTGGTAGATCTACGGGAGACAGTGGTTCAGGGTGGTGCCAAGGAGGTTACTATTCACGAGGATGGTGTTCTGAGACTTCAGGGTCATTTGTGTGTTCCTAATGTTGATAGCTTGAGGCAGAGGATTCTAGAAGAGGCACACAGTTCGCGGTATTCTGTTCGTCTTGGTGCTACGAAGATGTATCGTAATTTAAAGCAACATTTCTGGTGGAGGCGAATGAAGAAAGACATTGTGGAGTATGTGGCTAGGTGTCTTAACTGCCAGCAGGTTAAGTATGAGCACCAGAGGACAGGAGGCCTACTTCAGCAGATGCCCATTCCTGAGTGGAAATGGGAGCGCATCACTATGGACTTTGTTGTTGGTTTGCCTTGGACCTTGCGAAAGGTTGATGCGGTTTGGGTTATTGTGGATAGATTGACCAAATCGGTGCATTTTATTCCTGTGGATACTACTTATACTTCTGAGAGGCTAGCCCAGATTTACATTCAAGAGATAGTCTGATTGCATAGTGTGCTGGTGTCCATTATATCAGATCGAGGTCCTCATTTCACCTCGCACTTCTGAAGGGCATTGCACAGAGGGACGGGTACTCAGATAGACCTCCAGCACAGCATTTCATTCACAGACTAATGGTCAGTTGGAGCGTACAGTTCAGATATTGGAGGACATGCTCAGAGCATGTGTTATTGATTTTTGGGGTCAGTGGGACCAGTTCTTGCCTTTCGCCGAGTTTGCTTACAATAATAGTTATTAGTCCAGCATTGAGATGGCTCCATTTGAGGCTTTATATGGTCGGCGATGTCGTTCTCCTATCGGGTGGTTTGAGCCTTGCGAGGCTAAGTTATATGGCACGGACCTGGTAAGAGATGCCTTGGAGAAGATGAAATTGATTCAGAAGAAGCTCCGCACAGAACAGTCCAGACAGAAGAGCTACGCGGATCAGAGGGCACGTGATGTGTCTTTTATGGAGGGAGATAAGGTTCTGCTGAAGGTTTCGCCGGTGAAGGGTATTATGAGATTCGGGAAGAAGGGCAAGCTGAGCCCGAGGTTTAAAGGTCCTTTCGAGGTATTGAGGCATCTTGGAGAGGTTGCCTATGAGCTTGCTCTACCTCCCAGCTTATCAGGATTCCATCCGGTCTTTCATGTATCCATGCTCCGGAGATATCACTCCAACTTCTCTCACGTGGTGGATTTATGCACTATTCAGTTGAATGAGATGTTGGGCTACGAGGAGGAGCCAGCTACCATTATTGATAGACAGGACCTCCAGTTGAGATCCAAGAGAGTTTCTGCGGTGAAGTTCCAGTGGAGGGGCCAACCAGTTGAGGGGGCGACTTGGGAGTCCGAGGAGGACATGCGGAGCAGATATCCACACTTATTCAACACTTCAGGTATGATTCTAGACCCGTTCGAGGATGAACATTTGTTCAAGAGGTGGAGAATGTAACGACCCGACCAGTCATTTTGCGTATTCGGACCCCGTTCCCCTAAATAATACTTCCTGTTGCGGATTTTAGTGATTCGTGACTTACGGGGACGGGTGGTTCGGGATTTGGAAGTGTGTAGAGTAATATAGGAACACTTGGTTCCTTAAGATTGGATTTTAAGGCCAAATTTGATTCCGGTCAACATTTTGAGTAAATGACCTCGGAATCGAGTTTTGCCGATTCCAATAGCTTCGTATGATGATTTCGGACTTGTGCATATGTCCGGAATGGGTTTTGGATGACCCGGGAACATCTCGACACAAAATAGAAAAAATAGAGTTTCCTTAAGTTCATAATTTGGTTTGGAACGTGTTTTTGTGTTATCGAGGTCCGAATGGAATTCCAAGACCGGGAATAGTTCCGTTATGTCATTTATGAATTGCTTGCAAAATTTGGTGTCATTCTGAGTAGCATAGGTCGGTTCGGTGCTATGAAACTGAATTCAAGAACTTGAAATTTTCTTAAGTTTGATTCTAGGGGATTTTGAGGAGTGATTTTTAGTTTGAGCGTTGTTTTGGGTGATACGAAGGCTCGATCAAGTCAGTAATATGATTTAGGACTTGTTGGTATAATTGCAGGGGGCTCGGGTGGGCCCAGGTGCCTCCCAGACACCAAATGGGGCCAAAAACCAGCAGCTTCAGCTGCTGGTGCACCAGGTCTGGTGTGACCGCAGGTGTGGTTGCCCAGATCGCAAGTGCGAGACCGCCCCTGCGGTCAAGGCCTCGTAGGTGCGACCCATAAGGGAGAAGGCACAGGTCGTAGGTGCGTACCTTTCTCCGCAGGAGCGGGTCCGCTGTGTGGAAACCCCTCCGCAGGTGTGATCCCCGGTCCCTTTGCCAAATTTCGCAGGTGCGATCCCCAGTCCCTTTGCCAAATTCCACAGGTGCGAGCCTTAGCTCGCAGGTGCGAGGTCACTGAAGGCAGTGAGCTCATTTAATTCGGGACTTAACCATTTTTCACCATTTCTTCCACACCATAGGCGATTTTGAGAGCTTTCAAGAGGGTATTCGGCCTAGCTACTAAGAGGTAAGTAATTTCCATTTAAATGTTGGTTTATTACATCAATCTTAGGTAGATTAACACCCAATTAGTGTAAATCAAAGGGGTTAGAGTGGAAACCTAGGGTTGATGAACTTTAGAGAAATTCACCACTTTTCCACCATGAAATCATACAAAAACTATATATTAATGATCCTTAGGCTATGGGTGAATGTTTTCTTCAAAAATTTCCGGAATCCGAGCATGTGGGCCCGGGGGTGTATTTTGGGATTTCTTCAAGAATGATGAATTAGCTAAGCTAGTAAGAGAATTTCATACTTTTGAGTGTATATTAACGTATTTATATAACATTTGACTAGTTTCGAGTCCACGGGTGTAGAGGTTGGAGTTTCGGGCGCGTTCTTGGTTCGAGAAGTAGGTTCGGCACGAGGTGAGTCTCCTTTCTAACCTTGTAAGAGGGAACTGTATCCATAGGTAATTATAAATGATTGAATTGTCCTTATTTGTGGGGGCTACACATGCACAAGGTGACGAGGGTCCGTGCGTAGCTACTACTATGTTATACCGGGTAGTCTTTGGGACTCACAAACATGCTTATATGCCATATTTGTATCCCTACATGTATTCCAAGTCGATTATTATCCTTGAACTAGCATGAGAAAATAGAAGGTTATGTTTACATCTTGATGTTGCCTTTATTCTTGTTTTCCAAGTATAAACTCTATATTTCCCGAATTTCCTGATAATTCTGTGTATGTATACGAGCACCCGTGTCGCATGTATGATTCGTGAGCGGGATAGCCTTCTATTATGTCAACCGCGTCGCATAATCGATTTGTGAGAGGGGTAATAGATGCATCTATGGTTCGAGTCGTTCGACCCTTCGACAGTGCACATTTAATTTTTGCGTCGCTTAGGCCGTACGCCTCGGCATACTATATGCTATGTATTTGACTGAGAGTCTTATTATTATTATCAAATGAATTGTTCTATGTGTAAGGGGACTTTGGAATTTTATTATAATTGTTATTTGGCACTTGCGGGTAGATAGTAGTTCATATACTTGATACTCTATATCTACTTGATTTCCATAAATACTAATCCTGATTAAATCTGTTTAATTATGTTGTTATTGATGACCCTAGTGAGTAATACGTCTACCTATCGTCACTACTTCTTCGAGTTTAGACGGGATTCTCACTGGGTACATATTGATTTATATGTACTCATGCTACGCTTATGTACTTAATTGTACAGGTTCTGAGGCTGGTGCATTTGGTTATCATATCGGAGCGCGATCATGAGGGTACTTTCTGGATTAGACTACACGGTGAGCTGCTCTTTCTGGCATTCCTCAGCAGCGCTGTGGAGTTTTTACTATTTTTCTTTGAAATTTATGTCTACTCCTTTCAGAAAGTTGTATATTTATTTTGTCTACTCTGTATATTCCACTAGTCGCATGTGGACTTGTGACACTAGGTCTTGGCACACGTAGTTGGTTTTGTAATATTTTTGCTATACTACATATGTTGGCAAACGATCTTTTGAGTTCATTTAATCAAGTTGCATAACTTGAACGTTTCCTTTAAATGATTTCTAAATCTAAAATTTGACAAGTACTTATATATTTAAATAAGTAAAAGTAATCTCGCTAGTAAACTGATGTTGGCTTGCCCGTCTCCGGTGTTGGGCGCCATCACGACCTGAGTTGGAATTTGGGTCGTGACAGTTACGCTTCAAGCTGAATCATTGTCGCACGATAAGGAAAGAAAGATAGGAAGTATATCCTAAAAGTCCTGTAGCCTCTCGAAGATAGGTATGGACGTCATCATACCGATCCGCAAGACTCTACTAGACACTTGCTCATGACTTGTAGAACCTAAGAACCTAGAGCTCTGATACCAACTTGTGACGACCCCAAATCCACTAGTCGTGATGGAACCTAACCTAACCCGCTAGGTAAGCCAACTAGTAACTATCCAATTCCAATAATATTAACAAGACAATTAAACAAAATTTATTTACTGAATCTTATACATCTCCCAAGGACAGGTAATACAAATCATGAGCTTCTAAGAATAGAATTTACAAAGATGAAATGAATAAATACATCATCTGTTTGAAAAGTACATATACAGAGTTTTATATATCTAAGGCTACCACGAACAAGAGGCAGCTACAACCGGGACGCAGGTACTTCTTCAATCCATCTCCCATCGAACACAGCAACATCATCAGCCAACATCTACATGCAAGGTGCAGAAATGTAGTATGAGTACAATCGACCCCATGCACTCAGTAAGTAACAAACCTAAACTTAGGTTGAAAGTAGTGACGAGCTAACACGAAGGTCGGGTCCAACACCAATATTCCACAACAGTTCATAACAGCATAGTACAAGTAAAATGCTCAGTTCATTCACAATTCTAGAAAATTGGAGTGCTTTTCAAGTATCTCAATGAAAACCCAAATCTTTTACCGAAAAATCCAAAATACGATAAAGTTTGAAAACTGTGATATTTCCCAAAAATCCTTTCAACAAATACTAAGATGTTTCATTTCCAGATAGCATGCGGAAAGTACGTCTCTATGCCTACATGTCAAGATACATGTACAATCATAAATGTCCCCAAAACTGGGTATCATAAGGCAATGCTTCTCTATGCATGTATCTCAAGTACACATGTCAAATTCAATGCATCTCAGCGATGAACTCATGTACCCACACTCTCAGAGTACTCAATCTCACTGTCTCGCATTCTCTCTCATTATGTTCAATTCTCAGCACACTCAATCACTCCGTGCTATACAATACCTGCTGCGGCGTGTAGCCTGATCCATATATATATATATTCAACTGCGCTCACTAGGGATGTTCAGACTCTGGAGGGGATCCTTCATCCCATGCGCTATATCGTTGTGACGTGCAGCCCAACCTCATAAAATGTAATCAATATATCGCTGCGACGTGCAGCCCGATCCCACAAAATATAATCAATATATATATATGCGGCGTGCAGCCCGATCCCATCAAATATAATCAATATAATATGTTGCGGCGTGCAATCCGATCCCAAAATATCACTCTCACTCAGGCCCTCGACCTCATTCAGTCATCAATCTCTCCAATCTCACTCATGGGCTCACAATGCATGAAACTAGCCCGGCAACAATGATATGATGTATCAATGAATAATAACTGAGACTGAGATATGGTATAAAAGCATGGATATGACTGAGTACAAAATATCAATGAAATTA
Source organism: Nicotiana knightiana (assembly GCA_005239525.1). Taxonomy (NCBI): domain Eukaryota; kingdom Viridiplantae; phylum Streptophyta; class Magnoliopsida; order Solanales; family Solanaceae; genus Nicotiana; species Nicotiana knightiana. Next base: position 94,293 of record ML402146.1, on the reverse strand, counting down.
GTGAGATGACAGTAAAAAACGATCACTATGGGTCCAAACAGTATCGGCTAATGCCTAGACATGATATCTAGCATGATTGACAGCTTAAATACTTTATCACATGGTGGAAACATGGATATCAACAAAGTGGGACCACTATACAGTGCCATGGAAGCAACAGAATCCCAGTTCACATAGTGCACGCCACACGCCCGTCACCTAGCATGTGTGTCACCTCAATACCAATCACATAACAAGTATTACGGGGTTTCATACCCTCAACAATAAGTTTAGAAGAGTTACTTACCTCGAGCAAGCCAATACCAATGCCGAGCAAGCCCAGCGATGCTCCAAAGATTCCATCACGTGCGTAGCAACCTCCGAACGGCTCAAAACTACTAAAAGCAACTCAAATACATCAAATAAAGCCCAAGGAAACAATTCCAAATGATAAAGATCGAATCCTTAATCAAAACCCAAAACCGTCCAAAAATCACACCCGGGTCCGCACCTCGGAACCCAACAAAACTCACAAAATCCAAAAACTTATTTAATTACGAGTCCAACCATACTAGTTTCACTCAAATCCAATTCCAATCCAATTCACAATCCAATTACCAAAAATGAAGGTACATTCATGAAATATAACCAAAATCGAGTAGAGAACACTTACCCTAATTCATATGGTGACATTTGCTTCAAAAATCGCCTCAATCCGAGCTTGGAAATGTTAAAAATGAATCCAAAATCTCGAACCCTTGTATTTATCATTCTACCCAGCACTTTCGCATCTGCGACACATTATCCGCTTCTGCGAAGAAACACTGGAGGCCTGCCTTTGCACCTGTGGTAAAATACCATCATCTGCGCACACGCAGGTGCGCGCCCAAACACCGCTTCTGCGCTGCCAACCGCTTTTGCGCTCAACTCACCGCATATGTGCCTTCGCAGATGTGAAGCAATCTCCGCTTCTGCGGAATCCTTCTCCCAGAAGTATTTATGCTCCTGCGACCCCTATGTCGCTTCTGCGACCATCTCACCGACGCAAACAAGTCGCATGTGCGGTCACACCAGAACCAGCAACAACCAGAAATAGCAATATGAAGAAAAATGATCTGAAATCAATCTGAAACACGCCCGAGCCCCTTGGGACACCGTCCAAACATACTAACTATTCCCATAACATAACACAGACTTAATCGAGACCTCAAAACACACATAACAACATCGAAACTATGAATCGTACCTCAAATCATACTTAAATGAACTTTGAACTTCCCATTCCATAATTCGTATCGAAACATAGCAAATTAACCCGGAATGAACCCAAATTTTTCACACAAATATCAAAAATGACATGAAGAAGCTATTTCAAATTCCCAAAACCACAATCCGAATCCGATATCCTCAAAATCAACTTCCAGTCAAACTTGTGAACTTTCCAAACCTTCAAATTTCTAATTTTCGCCAATATGTGTTGAAACCTTCTAGAAACATCCAAATGCAAATCCGGGCACACACCCGAATTCAAAACCACCATATGGACCTACCGGAACCATCAAAAGTGTGTTCCCGGTTAAAAATCACAAAAAGTCAAACTTGGTCGACTCTCCCAATTTAAAGCTTTAACAATGAAATCCATTCTTCCAATTCGATTCTGAACAATCTGAAAACCAAAACCGACGATTCGCATAAGTCATAATACATCAGACGAAGCTACTCATGCCCGCAAACTATCGAGCGAAGTACAAATTCTCAATACGACAGGTCGGGTCGTTATAAAAAATGTTTATCATGTCCCTTTCCCGCGTTATTTTCCTTCTTCTCTGATCTACCTATTTCTTTCACAGTTTTGTGTCTTTTTCAAAATGTTGCTCCTCCCCTCCCATTTTCAATGTTATGCTCTAAGTATTTAAATCCTATGTGCTTAATCGTGTGTGTGTTCATGGGGAGGAAGAGTGGGGATGTGGGGAGGATCATGGATGTGTGCTGTGAGGGGGGGAGGGGACGTGAGAGAGTGGGAGTTGGGGTGAGAGAGATGAAGGGAGAGGGAATAAGGGAGTTAATTATTAATTTTTGTCTCTTTTGTTTTTTGAGTAACTAACTCACGTATATGGAAGTCATGGGTAAGTGGATCTCTTTTGAGATAAAGTTTGTCAACAAACTTTGGAAAATTTACGGGTGTTTAAAGAAAATTTAATTAAATTTTTTTGTTTTTTGTAGATGTAAAATTCAATTAAAATACTAAGACAAAAATATTAATTAACTAACTCTAGACTAACAAATATATATATATATATATAT
>ML402146.1:46287-91798 GCA_005239525.1 Nicotiana knightiana | reverse complement strand
TTTTTTTTTTTTTTTTTTTTTTTTTTTTTTTTTTTTTTTTTTTTTTTGTTTATTTTCTTTTATTAATAGAATTCAAATAAATATTAAGACAAAAATATTAATTAACTAACTCTAGACTAACAAATATATATATATATATATATATATATATATATATATATATATATATATATACACACACACACACACACACCATAGCTATTCTAATTAAAAGAAACCATTTCTTTGTGTGAATTTTCTTTTTCTCTTTACAAATAGAAATACAACTTTTACTATAAGTATGTGAATATTTTTGTAGTTTTTTTAATTAATTATTTTATAAATAAAACCTATTAAGAGTAAGATATAAGTTTAAAATATTAAGATTAAACCTAAAAGAAATATTTACACTAAAATAGTATAGAATTTGGGTGTGGTCAAAAAATAGTTGTTCACAACTCTATATAATCTTAGGACGCTCCAAATATAGACCATGTGTTCACACACGATCCTTGGTCATATTTAATTAATAAAAATAGTCATGTTTGCATTCCCGCTCCTTGGCTCTCTAAATAACAAATCACATTTAGCCATGTGTTCACACACGTTCCTTGGTTAAGCGCACATGATAAAAAGACCTTATATGCTTACACGCTCCTAGGCCAAAAACAATAAAATTTGATTAATTAAGTGACAATGGGAAATAATAATTTAATGTAAATAATAGTTTATCCAAATTAATTCAAGCCAATTTTTGGTTAATAAAAGCAACCGTTCTAGAACCACGCGACTCGGAAAATGCCTTACACCTTCTCCTCGGTCAACAAAATTCCTTACCCGTACTTTATTTTTGAAGACAAATAATAAATAGAGTCAACTTTCCTTTGACTAGGGATTTAAATAAAAATGGTGACTTGGAATGCCCAAACAACAATTCCAAGTGGAGACTCTGTAAATAAAATAATTCCTACTCAATGTTGACACTTTAATTGGAAAAACTCTTCACCCAACACAATCCATAATATATTATTTTGCGGGTGGAAAAGGGGTGTGACAACACTAATAGTCTCTAAATTGATTTGGATGCTAGGAGTTTTTAAGGAACTGGGAGTTGAATTATCCACTTCAATTCAGCTATTCACTGATAGTAAAGCAACAATGCAGATAGCGAGCAATCCAATGTTTCATGAACGAACCAACCATATAGAAATGGATTGCCATTTTATAAGAGAAAAGGTGCAAGAGGGATTGATTCAACCTGTGTATGTCCCAACAGAAGAACAGGCAGCAGACTTGATAACTAAGGGACTTGGGAATGGGCAACATTATCATGTGCAAGCTCGGTGTTTTGAACATCTTCATGGCACCTAGCTTAAAAGGGGGTGTTGAGATGTTAGAATGACAGCTGGTAAAAATTGTGAAGTTGAATGCTTAGAGGGTGACAAAGTTAGTTAGGTGACAGTGGGGGAATGATAAACCTTTGCAAGCGTGGCCACCATGCTTTACTGTCTAGCATGGATGATAACAATGACCGAGGGTGGATAGAACGGTTTGTTGCAGTTTCCATGTAGCGACCTGGGCGGTCATTTCGAGAGTTATAGCGACATTTATCCCATTTATGCTTCTTTTGTGCTTTATAACAGTGTTATGTTTTACCCGGTTGGTTGGTTCGGGTCCGTAGTGGTTTCGGAGTTAATTGAGACACTTTGTCTCTACTTCGGAAGCTTAAGTTGGAAAAGTCGACTGGATGTCAACTTGTGTGTAAATGACCTCGAATTTTAATATTGATGGTTGTGTAGCTTCATTAGGTGATTTCGGACTTAGGAGCGCATCCGGAATGTGATTTTGAGGTCCGTTGTAAAATTAGGCTTGAATTGGCAAAAGTTGGAATTTTGGCGATTTTGGCTGGTAGTGAAAATTTTGATATCGGGGTCGTATTGGACTTCCATAAGTTGGAGTAGGTTCCTGGTGTCATTCTTGACTTGTGTGTAAAATTTTAGGTCATTCGGACGTGATTTGATATGTTTCGACGCTGTTTGTAGAATTTGGAAATTTCAAAGTTCATTAGGCTTGAATCCGTGTGTAATTCGTATTTTTGATGTTGTTTGAGATGATTTGAGGGATCGACTAAGTTTTTATGATGTTTTAGTACTATTTCGTAGGTTTGGTAGGGGTCCCGAGGGCCTCGGGTGAGTTTCGGGTGGTTAACGGATCATTATTGGCCTTTGAGTGATAGTTGATATCTGCTGGTTTTTTATGTTATTGGTTTCCTCTTATACGTTCGCGAAGTGTACCTGGAGGCTGAGGAGGATTTGTTCTTCGCATTCTCAAAGAAAAGGACGCGTTCGTGAAGGTTTGGGAGTAGAGCGCATCGCGAACGCGAGTTGGGGAATGCATTCGCGAAGAGGAGAAGAGGCAACTAGGGACCCATTCATTTGGTCTACGCATTCGCAGAGGTGCGATTGCGATTGCGGTGATAGGAGCCAGTAAAGGTTCACGTTCGTGAGTGGTTGATCGCGTTCGCATAGAAGGGAATTTTGGTCTGAGGTAATTTGTGCTTCGCGAACGTGAGTGTGCTTCCGTGTTCGCAAAGGAGGCGTACCTGGGCAGAATAAAAGATTAAAACATTAGAGTTTTGAGTTCATATCACAAAATTGAATTGGGAGCTCGGTAGAAGGCAATTTTTGGAGAGTTCTTGCGTGGGTGTTTGGGTTTCTTACCTAGTTTTGGTTAATTTCCAAGATTATGTCCTTAATTTCATCATTTAATTAGTGATTTGGGTTGGAAAATTGGGAAAATTTGAGAAATGTTCTTTGGCCGAATTTTAGGGTTTTGATCAAGAATTTGGTATCGGAATTGAGTAAATTTGGTGTGGTTAGACTCATGAGTGAATGGATGTTCATAATTTGGGACTTTTACCTGATTCCAAGACGTGGGCCGGTGGAGGATTTTGGGGCGAATTTCTAATTTTTTCTTTAGCTTTGATTTCAGTAGCTAGATTAGTTCCTTGTAGTTGTATTTATGTTATGTAATTGATTTTGGCTAGACTTGGGCCATTCGGATTCGGATATGAGTGTTGTATACTCGCCATATGGTGACGAATTTCCCCATACATAGGAGGGATGCACCTCCACAGACTTCTCTGCCACCACGTGCTCCACCGGATCCTCCGGCTATGCTTCCAGCACCAGCTACCACCCCACCTTCTCAACTAGCTCGAGATGGAGGTCGGGGAGGTCGAGGTCGCTGTTACACCTCGCGTCTTCGTACGTTAAAAGCTTCGTCTTCAGTTAATTGGCGTAGACTCGGGGATGAGATCATCTTGACGTTAACATACTTACTCTATTTATAACAAGCGATAAATACGTGTTATGAAGGATAAAGGGGTACACGAATTAAAGAAAACGAGTTTTGTTAAAAGTGGCCAATTCGGGATAAAGTACGGGTCGAGCGATACTACCCGATAATTATGGACTAGTACCATACAAGGTACCATATGGACGTGATAATATATATATATATATATATATATAATGTATAAAGTATATATGAAGTATGTTAAAAATAAGTAGAATTTTAAGTAATTTGAGATAATTTTTAAATTATGCGGGTAATTGATTAATTATCGGATAACAGGACATTACCCAGTTAACTAATAAGTGCATAAAACTTAATTAATTATACTACAAAGACATGTGGCAGCACTAGCTTACCACATGAAGTGACTAAGTAATTAACCATCCTAGGTGGCTATCTATGATGTAATTGAATTAAACAACTAAAAGAATGATTATCCAAAACAAGACATGTACAAGTCTTGATATATTTCAACATGGAAAAAATAATGAGAACACATTAACGTTACTCATTCTAAAGGAAAGAAAGAAACCTTACTTTCTTAGTTTGAAAGGTTAGAAGCTAATTTTCATAAAAGGAAAACGTTAGAAGAACAAAAGCTCCAATGTCCAGGCACTTCAACGCCAAGAACTGAAGCTGATTTCGTTCATCAGTTTCAATACGCAGAAGCTTAATCCGATTTTTGGGTTCTAAGTTCAATCTACCAAGGTTTCCAACGGAATATTATACGGAGTTTCTCTTACTCCAGGTATGTTAAGGTCATTCCTTCTTTATTGTGGCATGGTCTAAATTATACTGAAGAAACGAGCAAACACACAGTTTTCATAAATTACTCTATTCATAGGAATACTAGGGGTGTCTATATTATTGATTCCCCGTGTGAATTATTATTATCTTCTGTTCATGGGTCCCAGAAAAAATACGTATTTGATAATGTTTATCCGAAAGGCATATTGATTTTTATGACATTCTGAGAAAATCTTATTAACGTATTTCTTATGCATTTCATGCATTTATACATGTACATAGACCCATGACTCAGAAGGCGTTATATACGCGTATATATGTATGTATATTATGTATATGGGATATGGGAAGGGTTATGGCGTTATATACGCACCACCACCTGATCAGCTGGTATACATTGATGATTTGTCCACAGTGGCCGAGATGATATGATGGGATGCCCTCAGAGGCTTGATGATGTTATGTACGTACAGACCTATGCATGTGCATGACATTATAAATGTTTCAGGATTTGTAAAGTTATTCAGATTTACAGGTGGGTTTCTTTATTTCATATCTCATCTATGTCTCTTATGTACTGATTTCCATGCCTTACATACTCAGTACACTATTCATATTGACGCCCTATTTCCCGGGGCCTGCGTTCATGCACGCAGGTGCAGGTAGGCAAACTGACGGTCCCCCTTCTTATGATCTCTGATCAGCGAGAGTTGGCGTGCTCCACTTAATCTGGAGTTACTTTTGATTTTGGTACGATACGTTTGTATATAGATATATATGGGTATGACGAGGCTCAGTCACGTCTTTGTACAGTTATTTTTCTATTAGAGGTCTGTAGACAGTATGTCTAGTTGGATAGTATGTGGCCTTGCCGGCTTCGGTTTTGAGATGTATAGTTGTCTATAGCAGCCTTGTCAACTCGTCCTACGTATGTTGTACTTATATGTGTGTAAGCTTTTTTGTGCAGATTTCCTTCATGTACATTATTCTCGTAATTCAGCAGATGTTATTCCGGTTCATATCTTAGATGCATGTTTAGGGGTGTTTGACAGGTAGGGCTCAGGCACCCCTTACGGCCCATCGGTTTGGGTCGTGACAAAAGTGGTATCAGAGCAGTTCTGTCCTAGGGTTGTCTACAGACCATTTCTAGTAGAGTCTTGTTTATGGGTGTGGTTTGCACCACACTTATAGACAGCAGGCTACAGTTATGGGATACGCACAGGAAGAAGATAGTAGTCGGGCTGCAGTTTTGTCCGGTCGAGGTTCTTATATAGTACGAGGCAAGGACCCTCTACGTTAGACTTCCTCCAAGTGTCAGTTTTTGGTTGATGAGTTCCACCTCTTCTTGGAATATTACCAAGTTAGGGTTCTGAATGTGTTAGGTTATTTTATGAGGACGTAGGGAGCCCCGTCACGACTTGTATATATTATGGTTATGCCTACTTAGAGGTTTTGCAAACACTATCCTGTATATAGTTTTGGGTATGACATGTCTACGGCCTAGTCGACCCCTATGTATATAAACCTTTTTTGTAAATTCGTTATGCAAATATTGTTACCTATATATATGGATGTGGCCCGAAATGGCCCGTGATAAATTTGATAATAAACAAGGATAAGATAGGTGGTGTTCGGTTTGGTAGGATGTGATATTATAATAGGTATAGATTGATTGGCCTTTTGTTATGCTAACATCAAGTGTAGATCAAAGATGGTTTGATTTTAGTTTCCAGGAGAGCCTGTTTTAGAATGGAAAAGTAATACCGCATTGCCAAGAGGTAAATTTATCTCCTATATCAAGACAAGGAAGATAATCAGACAGGGCTATATTTATCACTGAGTTCGGGTTTGGGATGTGGAAGTAGAGTTACCAACCATTCAGTCTTTTTCTGTAGTTAATGAGTTTCCTGTTGTCTTTCTCGATGAGCTTCTGGTACTTCCGCCAGAGCAAGAAGTTGAGTTTGCCATTGACCTACTACTAGATACTCATCCAATATCTATTCCCCCTATAGAATGGCCCCCACATAGCTGAAAAAGTTAAAGGAACAACTAAGGGGCTTGCTTGAAAAAGGTTTTATCATACCTAGTATGTCACCATAGGGAGAACCTGTGTTATTTGTGAGGAAGAAAGATGGTTCCTTACGGATGTGTATTGATTATAGACAGTTGAATAAGGTGACGATCAAGAATAAGTACCTCGCTCCCGAGGATTGATGATTTATTTGATCACTTACAAGGTGCCAAGTGTTTTTTCAAAGAAAGACTTGAGGTCCGGGTATCATCACGTAAGGGTTAAGGAGGAAGATATCCCGAAGATAGCACTCCGGACTAGTTATGAAAACTTCGAGTTTCGTGTTATGTTGTTCGGTTGGACCAATGTCCCGCAGTGTTCATGGATTTGATGAACCGTGCGTTCAGGCCCTTTTCAGATCTGTTCATAATTATATTTATTGATGATATATTGGTGTATTCTCGTTCAGAGGCGGAGCAAGCAGATAATTTGCGTACTGTGCTCAGATTTCTACAAAAGGAGAAGTTGTATGAAAAATTCCCTAAATATGAATTCTGGTTGAACCCTGTGGCCTTCCTTGGGCATATCATTTTGGGTGAAGGCATCTGGGTGGATACACAAAAGATTGGGGCAGTAAAGACTCGACCTAGACCCCCGACACTGACAGAGGTTCATAGCTTCTCCATTTGACAGGTTATTACAAGAAACTTGTAATAGGGACTTTCTTCTCTTTTAGCACCTTGACCAAAGTGGTGTGTCATGTTTCGCTTGATGTTCCAGAATAACATAAGGAAATCTATGGTGCAATCAAGTTGAAGGAAGGTTGCGAATAAGTACAAACAGAGATGTGTGGGTCGCAAGTGAAAGTATGGCAGAACGGCAAGGTTTTAGGAAGATAGGAGGAAGGATAAGAAAAATATGAGTAAAAAGGGGACGAGAATGGATAAGTCCTTGGGGTTAAGATCATAAGAAAGATGATGGTTTCTCTAAATTATAAAAAGGCTCAGTATAGCCTGAATGAACTCAGAGGGATCTAAGTCTAGTAATGTTTGGAATAGATGAAATGTGACCCTAGTAGTGGAATAAAGGCGTAATTGTGATAAATAAAGGATGAAGTTTGGGCCTTCGAAGAGAGGAATTTCATGAATTGTGAAGGATTAGAATACCCATATAAGTGAAATCGGAAGGGATCCAAGTTTTAATGGACCGATGCTTGTGAACGGAGTTCCCAGACATTGAAGGACAGATTAATTTCAGTATTGGTTCTACCGCTCCTAGAAGGGACCGATGGTTATGTTATCTATTGTGACCCTTCAGGCGTTGGATTGGGTCGTGTGCTGATGCAGCATGGTAAGGTTGTAGCTTATGGTTCTAGACAACTAAGAATGCACGAGACGAACTACCCGACCCACGATTTAGAGTTAGCCCTGGTGAATCATGCACTAAAGACGTGGAGGCACTACTTGTATGGCATTCATGTTGATATCTATGCGAATCATAAGAGCCTCCAGTATATCTTTAAAAAAAAATTTACGTCAAAGAAGATGGTAAAGATTATGACGTTGATATTTTATACCATCCGGGAAAGGCGATCGTAGTAGCTGACGCCCTCAGCTGTAGATCTGTGGGTAGCATGTCGTATTTACAGCCAGAAAATAGGGGAATAGCCCATGAAGTTCATCAGCTAGCTAGTCTTGGAGTTCGATTACTGGACTCAGGTGATGTTGGAATCACTATTCAGGATACAACAACATCCTCTTTAGTAACTGAAGTAAAGGAACGCCAGTACGAGGATCCTGTGCTAGTTCATTATAAGGATACCACTCTTCAGAAGGAGAAGACACCGTTTGAAATTACAGAGGATGGAGTCCTCAAATATCAAGGGCAATTATGTGTGCCTAATATTGTATGGCTGCGTCGGCAGGTTATGGAAGAAACTCACTATTCCTGTTATTCTATCCATCCAGGAGTGACAAAGATATAGCATGATATCAGGGAAGTATATTGGTGGGGAGGAATGAAAAAGAATATAGCAAAATTTGTTGCTCAATGTCCTAAATGTCAGCAGGTTAAGATTGAGCATCAAAAATTTGGTGGATTATTGCAGGCAATGGAGATTCTGACTTGGAAATGGGAAATAGTCAATATGGATTTCATCGTCGGCTTACCTCGTACCCAGCGTAAGTTCGATTCGATATGGGTGATTGTTGATAGGCTTACAAAGTCAGCCCATTTTCTGCCCGTTAGAGCTACATATTCCTCCGAGGATTATCATAGGCTTTATATTAAGGAGATGGTACGAATGCATGGTGTCCCTGTATCTATTATCTCAAATAGAGGAGCTAAATTTACAACTAACTTCTGGAGGTCCTTCCAAAAAAAGATTGGGGACCCAAGTAAGTCTTAGTACAGCATTTTATTCCCAGACAGACGGACAGGATGACTGTACTATTCAGACACTGGAAGATATGTTACGAGCTTGTGTGATAGACTTCAAAGATAGCTGGGATGATCATCTGCCGCTTATTGAGTTTGCATATAATAATAGTTGTCATTCCAGTATTCAGATGGCTTTATATGAAGCTCTTTACGGACAAAAGTGTAGGTCGCCTATAGGGTGGTTCGATGTTGGAGAATCTGGATCATGGGCCAGACCTATTTCAGCAAGCCATAGAAAAAGTGAAGCTTATTCAGGATTGACTATTGACAACTCAGAGGAGTCAGAAGTCATATTCTGACGTGCGGTGATGAGATTTAGAGTTCGGGGTTGATGACTGGGTATTCTTAAAGGTGTCACCTATGAAGGGTGTGATGAGGTTTGGCAAGAGAGGCAAACTTAGCCCATGATATATTGGACCTTATAGGATCAATCGAAAAGTGGGCCAAGTAGCTTATGAGTTAGAATTGCCCTCAGAATTGGAGAATGTCCATCCGATTTTTCACGTATCTATGTTACGGAAATGCATTGGCGATCCTACCCGAGTAGTGACCACGGATGATGTACAGATTACAGAGGACTTTTCATACGAGGAAATTCCGGTTTCCATCCTAAATCGACAAATCCGCAAGCTACAGAATAAGGAGGCAGCCTCCGTGAAAGTGCTTTGGAGAAACAACAATGTGGAAAAAAGAATGACTTGGGAGGACGAGGAAGACATGAAGTCTAGATATCCCTACTTATTTTCTCCTCCAGAGAAGGGTCCGACTGATACAACATAACCATAAGGTACGTGTATAAATTCTTGTGTTGGTTATTGTCGTTGTTCGTGTGAGGCCATGGTTGTTCTCATAATTGTGGTCCTGTGTAGTGTTGGGTAATTAAGCTTCTACGGGGAGAGTAGGTAGTAGTGTTGTTACAAGGGAAACCCTGCCAGAGTTATATAGATCACGGGGATTTGAACATTTGAGGACGAATGTTTCAAAGGGGGGAAGAATGTTACACCTTGCGTCTTCGTACGTTAAAAGCTTCGTCTTCAGTTAATTGGCATAGACTCGGGGATAAGATCATCTTGACGTTAACATGCTTACGCTATTTATAACAAGCGATAAATAAGTGTTATGAAGGATAAAGGGGTACACAAGTTTCGTTAAAAGTGGCCAATTCGGGATAAAGTGCAGGTCAAGCGATACTACCCGATAATTATGGACTAGTACCATACAAGGTACCATATGGACGTGATAATATGATATATATATATATATATATATATATATTGAGAGAATTTTTAAATTATGCGGGTAATTGATTAATTACCGGGTAACAGGACATTACCTAGTTAACTAATAAGTGCATAAAACTTAATTAATTATACTACAAAGACATGTGGCAGCACTAGATTACCACATGAAGTGACTAAGTAATTAACCATCCTAGGTGTCTATCTATGATGTAATTGAATTAAACAACTAAAAGAATGATTATCCAAAACAAGACATGTACAAGTCTTGATATATTTCAACATGGAACAAATAATGAGAACACATTAACGTTACTCGTTCTAAAGGAAAGAAAGAAACCTTACTTTCATAGTTTGAAATGTTAGATGCTAATTTTCATAAAAGGAAAACGTTAGAAGAACAAAAGCTCCAATGTCCAGGCACTTCAACGCCAAGAACAGAAGCTGATTTTGTTCATCAGTTTCAAAACGCAGAAGCTTAATCCGATTTTTGGGTTCTAAGTTCAATCTACGAAATTTCCAACGGAATATTATACGGAGTTTCTCTTACTCCGGGTATGTTAAGGCCATTCCTTCTTTCTTTTTGTATGGTCCAAATTATACTAAAGAAACGAGCAAACACACAGTTTTCATAAATTACTCTATTCATAGGAATACTAGGGTTCTCTATATTCTTGATTCCCCATGTGAATTATTATTATCTTCTATTCATGGGTCCCAGAAAAATACGTATTTGATAATGTTTATTTGAAAGGCATATTGATTTTTATGACATTCTGAGAAAATCTTAGTAACATATTTCTTATGCATTTCATGCATTTATACATGTACATTGACCAATGACTCAGACTGCGTTATATACGCGTATATATATATATGTATGTATATATATGTATATGGGATATGGAAAGGGTTATGGTGTTATATACGCACCACCACCTGATCAGCTGATATACGTTGATGATTTGCCCACAATGGCTGAGATGATATGATGGGATGCCCTCAGAGGCTTGATGATGTTACGTACGTATAGACGTATGCATTACATGACATTTATATGCATGTGCATGACATTATAAATGTTTCAGGATTTGTAAAGTTATTCAGATTTACAGATGGGTTTCTTTATTTCATATTTCATCTATGTCTCTTATGTACTGATTTTCATGCCTTACGTACTCAGTACATTATTCGTACTGACGCACTATTTCCCGGGGCCTGCGTTCATGCCCGCAGGTGCAGGTAGGCAAACTGACAATCCCTCTTCTTAGGATTCCTGATCAGCGAGAGTTGGCTTGCTCCACTTAATCTGGAGTTGCTTTTGATTTTGGTACGATACGTTTGTATATATATATATATATATGGGTATGACGTGGCTCAGTCCCGTCTTTGTATAGTTATGTTTCTATTAGAGGTCTGTAGACGGTATGTCTAGTTGGATAGTATGTGGCCTTGTCAGCTTCTAGTTTTGAGATGTATAGTTGTCTATAGCAGCCTTGTCGTCTCGTCCTACGTATGTTTTACTTATATGTATGTATGACTTTTTGTGCAGATTTCCTTCATGTACATTATTCTCGTAATTCAGCAAATATTATTTAGGTTCATATCTTAGACGCATGTTTAGGGATGTTTGACAGGTAGGACTCAGGCACCCACTCGCAGCCCATCGATTTGGGTCGTGACTATCGCCCTAGAGAGGGAGGCTTGGCTAGGTATTATGCTCTTCCGGCTCGTTCAGAGGCAGTTGCTTCTGACTCTGTCATTACATGTATTGTTCCAGTCTGTCATAAAGATGCATCGGTATTACTTGACCCAGGCTCTACGTATTCATATATCTTCTTATTATTCTCCACATTTGGGCGTATCTAGGGATTCTATGAGTTCCCCTATTTATGTATCTACTCCTGTGGGAGATTCTCTTGTTATGGACCGCATATATCGGTCGTGTTTGATTGCTCTTAGTGGTTTTGAGACTAGAGTCGATTTATTATTACTCAGCATGGTAGATTTTGATGTTATCTTGGGAATGGATTGGTATTCGCCCTCATTATGCTATTCTTGATTGTCATGCTAAGACCGTGACGCTGGCTATGCCAGGCTTACCACGATTAGAGTGGAGGGGTACCTTAGAGTATACTCCCTGCAGGGTTATTTCATTTCATAAGGCTCACTGAATAGTTGAGAAGGGGTGTGGCGCATATTTAGCTTATGTGAGAGATGTCAGTATTGATACCCCTATAGTTGAGTCAGTTCCAGTAGTGAGGGATTTTCGAGATATGTTTCCAGCTTATCTTCCAGGCATGCTGCCCGACAGAGATATTGATTTTGGTATTGATTTGTTGTCGGGCACTCAGCCCATCTCTATTCCTCCTTACCGTATGGCTCCTCCTGAGTTGAAGGAGTTGCTTGATAAAGGCTTCATTCGGCCAAGTGTGTCACCTTGGGGTGCTCCAGTCTTTTTTGTGAAGAAAAATGATGGTTCTATGCGTATGTGTATTGATTATCGCCAGCTGAACAAGGTTACAGTGAAGAACAGGTATCCATTGCCTCGCATTGATGACTTATTCGATCAGTTACAGGGAGCCAGGGTATTTTCCAAGATTTACTTACGTTCAGGATATCATCAGTTGAAGATTCGGGAGCCAGATATCCCGAAGATTACTTTCAGGACCAGATATGGTCACTATGAGTTTCTTGTCATGTCTTTTGGGTTGACCATTGCCCTAGCAGCCTTTATGCATTTGATGTACAGTGTGTTCTGGCCTCATCTTGACTCCTTTGTCATTGTGTTTATTGATGACATTTTGGCGTACTCCCTGAATCGGGAGGATCATGAGCAGCACCTGAGGACTGTGCTTCATACTTTGAGAGAAAAGAAGTTGTATGCAAAATTTTATAAGTGTGAGTTTTGGCTAGACTCAGTGGCCTTCTTCGGTCATGTAGTATCAAGTGATGGGATCAAGGTAGATCCGAATAAGGTGGAGGCAGTGCAGAGTTGGCCCATACCGTCATCAGCTACAGAGATCCATAGTTTTCTTGGTTTGGCAGGGTATTACCATCGTTTCGTAGAAAGATTCTCATCTATTGCAGCACCTATGACCAGGATGACACAAAAGGGTGCTTCGCTCATGTGGACAGAGGAGTGTGAGGAGAGCTTTCAGAAGCTCAAGACATCTTTGACTACAGCCCCAGTACCAGTATTTCCTACAGGTTCGGGGTCTTACACCGTACATTGTGATGCTTTACGGATTAGTCTTGGCACGGTGTTGATACAGGATAGTAGGGTGATTGCCTATGCATCCAGACAGTTGAAGGTGCATGAGAAGACCTATCCTGTCCACGATCTTGAGTTAGCAGCTATTGTTCGCGCCATGAAGATTTGGCGACACTATTTGTACAGTGTACCTTGTGAGATCTACACCGATCACCAGAGTTTACAGCACCTGTTCAAGCAAAAGGATCTTAACTTGCATCAGCGGAGGTGGTTGGAGCTACTTAAGGATTATGACATCACCATTTTGTACCACTCGGGAAAGGCCAATGTGGTGGCCGATGCTTTGAGTCGCCGGGCAGATATTTTGGGGAGCTTAGCATATCTTCCAGCAGTAGAGAGACCCTTAGCATTGGATGTTCAGGTCTTAGCCAACCAGTTTTTCAGATTGTATATTTCAAAGCCGAGACGGGTATTGGCTTGTGGGGTCTCTAGGTCTTCTCTTTATGATCGTATCAGGGAGCGTCAGTATGATGATCCCCCTTTGCTCGTCCTTCAAGACAGGGTTCAGTGAGGTGATGCTAGAGATGTAACTATTGGCGATGATGGCGTGTTGAGGATGCAGGGTCGAATATGTGTGCCCAATGTGGATGGACTTCGGGAGTTGATTCTTGATGAGGCCCACAGCTCGTGGTATTCCATCCATCCAGGTGTCGCAAAGATGTACCAAGATTTGAGACAACACTATTGTTGGAGAAGGATGAAGATGGATATAGTTGGGTTTGTGCCTCAGTGTCTCAACTGTCAGCAGGTTAAGTACGAGCATCAGAAATCGGGTGGCTTGCTTCAGAGGTTAGATATCCCAGAGTGGAAGTGGGAGCGGATCACCACGGATTTCGAAGTTGGGCTCCCACGGACTTCGAAGATGTTCGATGCTATTTGGGTGAATGTGGATCGGCTGACCAAATCTGCGCACTTCATCCCAATGGGTACTACTCACTCTTCAGAGCGGTTGGATAAGATTTACATCCGAGAGATTGTTCGACTTCATGGTGTCCCATTTTCCATCATTTCAGATAGAGGCACACAGTTTACATCGCAGTTTTAGAGGGCCGTGCAGCGAGGGTTGGGTACTCAGGTTGAGTTGAGCAAAACCTTCACCCTTAGATGGACGGATAGTCCAAGTGCACTATCCAGATATTGGAGGACATGTTACGTGCTTGCGTCATTGATTATGGGGGTTCATGGGACCAGTTTCTGCCGCTCGCGGAGTTTGCATATAACAACAGCTATCGGTCGAGCATTCAGATGGCTCCGTGCGAGGCTTTATATCGGAGGCGGTGTAGATCTCCGGTGGGATGGTTTGATCCGGGTGAGGCTAGTCTCTTGGGTACAGACTTGGTCCATGATGCATTAGACAAGGTGAAATTGATTTAGGAGCGGCTTCGCATGGCGTAGTCCAGGCAGTAGCTATGCGTATAGGAAGGTCCGTGATGTGTCTTTCATGGTCGGGGAGAAGGTTTTTCTGAAGGTATCACCCATGAAGGTATTATGAGGTTGGGAAGAGGGGAAAGTTGATCCCCCGATTCATTGTTCTTTTTTAGGTACTTTAGAGGATGGAGGATATGGCTTACAAGCTTTCCTAGACACCTAGCTTGTTGAGTGTGCATCCAGTATTTCATGTTTATATACTCCGGAAGTATATCGGCGATCCGTCCCATGTTTTGGATTTCAGCACGGTTCAGTTGGATGGTGATATGACTTATGAGGTAGAGCGGGTGGTCATTTTGGAGCGGTAGGTCCGGTAGTTTAGGTCAAATGATATAGCTTCAGTGAAGGTGCAGTGGAGAGGTCAGCCTGTGGAGGAGGCCACTTGGGAGCCCGATCTGGAGATGCGGAGCAGATATCCACACCTATTTGAGACTCCATGTATGTTTCTAGACGCGTTCGAGGATGAACTCTTGTTTAAGATGGGGAGGATGTAACGACCTGGCCAGCCGTTACGAGAGTTATAGCCCCGTTTACCCCATTTCTGTTTCTTCTGTGCTTTACAGTTGTGTTATATTTTATCGGGTTGGTTGGTTTGGGTCCAAAGTGGTTTCAGAGTGAATTGAGACACTTAGTCTCTTATTCGAAAGTTTAAGTTGGAAAAGTCAACCGGATGTCGACTTGTGTGTAAACAACCTCGGATTTGAATTTTGATGGTTCCGTTAGCTCCGTTAGGTGATTTTGGACGTGATTTGATATGTTTCAACGTCGTTTGTAGAATTTGGAAATTTCAAAGTTCATTAGGCTTGAATCCGTGTGTAATTCATGTTTTTGATATTTTTTGAGGTGATTTGAGGGTTCGACTAAGTTCGTATGATGTTTTGGGACTTGTTGGTAGGTTTTGTTAAGGTCCCGAGGGCCTTGGGTGAGTTTCGGGTGGTTAAAGGATCATTATTTTCCTTTGAGTGATAGTTGATATCTGTTGGTTTTTTATGTTGCTAGTTTCCTCTTACGCGTTCGCGAAGCAGGTCTCGCATTCGCAATGTGTACCTGGTTCTTCGCGTTCGCGAAGAAAAGGACGCGTTCGCGAAAGTATGGGAGTAGAATGCATCACGAACGCGAGTTGGGGAATACGTTCACGAATAGGAGAAGAGGCAACTGGGGACCCATTCATTTGGTCTACGCGTTCGTGGTGGTGCGGTCGCGATCATGATGAGAGGGGTCAGTAAAGGTTCATGTTCGTGAGTGGTTGATCACGTTCGCATAAAAGGGAATTTTGGTCTGAGGCAATTTGTTCTTCGCGAATTTGGGGGTGCTTCCGCGTTCGCGAATGAGGCGTACCTGGGCAGAATAAAAGATTCAAAAATGAGGGTTTTGAGTTCATATCACAAAATTGAATTGGGAGCTCGGTTGAAGGCGACTTTTAGAGAGATTCTTGCATAGGTGTTTGGGGTAAGTGATTTTTACCTAGTTTTGGTTAATTCCCGTGATTATGTCCTTAATTTCATCATTTATTTAGTGATTTGGTGTGGAAAATTGGGAAAATTTGAGAAAAGTTATTAGGCCAAATTTTGGGGTTTTGATCGAGATTTTGGTATCGGATTTGAGAAAATTTGGTGTGGTTAGACTCGTGAGTGAATGGGTGTTATAATTTTTGAAATTTACCTGATTCCGAGACGTGGGCTCGGGGAGGCTTTTGGGGAGACTTTCCAATTTCTTGCTTTAGCTTTGATTTCAGTGGCTAGATTAGTTCTTTGTAGTTATGTTTATGTTATGTAATTGATTTTGGATATATTTGGGCCATTCGGAGTTGGATTTTCGTGGAAAGAGCATTGTTTTGGATTGATTTGAGCTTGATTCGAGGTAAGTGAATTGCCTAACCTTGTGTGGGGGAACTCCCCTTAGGATTGGTACTGTTTTTTATATGTGAGCGCCGTGTACGTGAGGTGACGAGTACGTACACGGGCTAATTATTGTAAAAACCCGATTTCTACTAAGTAATAACCTATTTTTCCTTCTTATTTGGATCTTAGCAGCATGTGTAGTACCCTGTTAGACTAAAATAGCATGCCTACTTTCCTTAACTGTTTATTTGAACTACGGGCAACATGTTTAGTGAATTTACATGTTTATTTATTAACTTGTGCTTAGGTTGAATCGTAGGATTTCCGTGCTGTAATTATTTAATTCTATTGTTTGGGCTGCATATTTACTTTGGGACTACGGAACGCTATTCCGGTAGATCCCCATGTTCGCATGTTTACTTTGGGACTACAGAATGGTATTCCGAGAGATCCCCCTATGCCGCATATTTACTTTGGGACTACGGAACGGTATTCCGGGAGATCACCCTGTCTTGCGTATTTATTTTGGGACTACGGATCGGTATTCTGGGAGATCCCCCCTGCACATTTACATTTGAGACTACGAGATGGTATCTCGAGAGATCCCCTGTTGTATTTCGGTCTACTGAGTTGTTGCCTTTTATGATTTCTTACTCATTAAATTTTATTTTTTATTTTACTGCGATATTTCATTCTGCCTTGCTTTACTATATATATACCGGTAAGGCCCTGACCTGACCTCGTCACTACTCGACCGAGGTTAGGCTTGGCACTTACTGGGTATCATTGTGGTGTACTCACGCCCTTTCCTACATATGTTTTTTGTGTGCAGATCCATTTTCATCTCACCAGCCTCGTTACTAGTCGTAGTAGCTGCTATCGGAGACTTCAAGGTACATCTGTCCACGCCCGTATATCCTCGGAGTCCCCCTCTATCCCCTTATGTTCATTTTTCCCTCTTTTCTATAGAAAATGATAGATAGAATAGTTAAGACTTCTTAGTAGCTTGTGACTTACGGTGTCCCGGGTCTTGAGAGTGTTTGTACATTTTGGAAGTTGATAGTTTTATATGCCGAGCGGCATTCAGTTGCTTATTCAGATTAATGTTACTGTTAGTTGCTTATGTTCATGCTTTTATTTCCTTTCCGCAAAGTGTTAGGCTTACCTAGTCATAGAGACTAGGTGCCGTCATGACAATTCACAGAGGGAGAATTTGGGTCATGACATGCCACCAGGGACATTGTTCCAACAACGGCTTCATCCTTTTCGGTTGCTTGGAACCACTCTCATAAGTTCTCTTTAGTACACCTCTCCTCACTAAATATCTTTCATGCTTGTATTGGTCCTTCAATCTTAAATTGTTTCAGTGACTCGATGGATTCCACCGATCGTAGAGGTCTTGGACCGATAGGTTCAGAAGATCTTGGACATCAAAATGCCCGAAACCTGTTTACTGAAAGAGTTATCCATTAAATACGGGTGGAAGGCCAAAAATCATGTAACTTTAATTTACCTTGTTTCCACTTTTTGTATATGAAGAACTCTATTAAACCCTTCTAATTTGTTCACGAAATTAGGTCTATCTGCGGGCTCAGTTGATGTTCCCGAGGAGGATGCTTTGGCTGACCATGTTGATGCGACGAGGCTGCTTCAGGAAGCACTTACTCGAACAGGTGTTTCCGGTCCTGCTTCGGGCACAAACGTTTCTTCACGGAGTCCTCGGCCAGAGAACATGCAACCAAAAAGAGGATGTTCTTCTTCCGCCTGGGAAAATAATAAGAGGGCAAAGGTTGATGCCCTTGAATCATCTCCGGTGGCGATGGTGATTGGTCCTCCTTCTGGGCTGGTCATAGACACTGCAATGATCGACAATGATGAAGAAGCTAGTGATGAGGGAGCTTCTTTTCATAGAAGTATACAATCCTCATCATCTCAACAGGATGCTCGATCTGTTGAGATGATTGCTACAGCTGAAGATGACGTCTCAACACTTTGGGGAGAATTTGATTTGGTGGATAATGCCAACTCCCGCTCTCGGGCCCTAATTGCTGTAATCGAAACTGTGAGGGGGAGTATCGGGTCCATGTCGTATTTGGTTGGCGAGAACCAAACAACCAGTAGTGCATTTAATGCAGCTGCCTCTCACTCTTCAACTCCATCAGCTTCATCTCCACCTTCACCATCACCAGCAACTACTACAACACTTCAATCTCCATCCACTCTTCCAATAGCGATTGCTACATCATCTCCATCGGCCGCTCCAGACCATGAAAGAGGTGCCCCTCCTCCATAGTCCCCAGTCCATAGGAATTTGAGGCAAAATTATGTTGCCCCTTCTGAAGATCTACAAAGGAGGAGTGTTATCCTTTCGGTCTCCACCGGGTGCAACTTGCTTTCAAGGCCGGTGGAGCTTGCTAACTATCTAAAGCTTTTGTCTTCAGAGAAGGATTGGGAAAAGATTCAGACTCACTCGGGAGAATGTTTGTTAAATAATACCATGCATAACGCCGCAGCGATAAGTTTCTTTCTTGCTCTGCTATTTCTTCTACTTTTGAAAATTGTACTCTAAGTTGTACCTCTTCTTGTTGTGTAGGAAAACTTTCTTACTTTTGAGGGCCTTCAAAGGGTGATCTGTGAGAAGGAAGAACTTACTTCTATACGAGATCAACTTTTGGCAGAACCGGACCAGACTGTTCTTCGTCTCTCGGAACTGGAGACCAAGGCTACCGAGGTCGTTGTTTTGGAGGCTCATTTGTAGTAGAGTGAGCAAGAAATGGTAAACCTTAGAAAAGAAATCTGGCCTCTGAGGGTTAGATTTGATGAATCAAAGGCTAAATAGGTGGAAGTATGGAATGTCGTTCTTGCTGCAACTGATCGTGAGGCTACCTCCACTGAGAGAGTGATTAATTTGGAAGCAGCCTTAAACTTCAAAAGTGAAGAGCTTGTTGTTGTGGTGTCAAAACATTCCCAACTAAGAGAAGTGCAGGAAAACTATCGATCATAATAGGCTCTATAGTTCAACTGTCCATGAGCTCAATGTCAGCGTGCTAGGTCCGCCCCGGTGTCCGCCAAAGTTTCCCAACTCAAAGAAGAACTCAAGAGCCGATCGGCTTCCCTCGTTATTGAAAAATCTTATTCCATGTATAGCATGAGGATAAAAACCTTGGAAGAGGCCAAAAGTGGTATCATTGACATTGATGTTGAAATTGCTAAGGCCCAGGAGCTTGAGTTGGCTGCAAAAAGTGGACTCCCAGCGCAGCCTGACGCTCCAGGTTCTTCTGACTCCGGTTCCGAATTTTCAGAAACTGAAGAAGGATCATAGGGCGATGATGCCAAAGACCAAGCTGGGGAAAATGCTGAGCCATCGGTGGAACCATCTACTACTCCCAAGAATGCAGATACTTCCCTTCCTCATGGTTCCGGAGATGTTGCAGTTTAGCTTTTTGTTTCTTTTTCTATTTTTTACCTTTATCATTTTGACGCGTCCTTGTGAGTAAAATCATATTTTTCGCTCAAGTATTATTTGAGTATTACTTTTGTTTGAATATTCATGCAAATCTTTAACTTTCGTAGTTGCTCAAGTAATATGCGCATGTTTTTCTGTTCACGCTTTATTATGCATAATCTCGGATGCTTTTTCTTCGAAGCATTTTGGTTCCAAGAATTATCCCTTTTACATGAGGGTTTCAATAAGTATTTGCGCAAGTTCGCTTTTTGCGTCTTTTTCGTATGCCCCTTCGGGTGTATTTTTCCCCGATGACATTATGGAGTTCGGCCATTGATCCTTCCGGAACCAACCCTTTAACATGAGGGTTTTTATAAGAGAGGGCCCTCTTATGGTTACAGTGCTCTTGAAGAGGATGTATCATGTTCATTACGGCACAAACATTTGAAGTACTAGTTTAACTTTCAAATGGTTAAATTAATCGTCGATTAGACAAGAAACAAGATAAAAACAAAAGGATTTCATTTCATTTAATTCCTTCTATTTTCAAAAGTACATAAGAATTTTTCTATACGGAAAAGAAATTTCCATGACTTGTGGCTATAAAGAAATTGCCATGACTCGTGTCTATCTTGTACAACTTGTTTCTTCAGGGCTGGATGTGTTGTCCCCGGTCCCGATGATGTATTATGTTTCAAATTTTTGTTCCCCGGTTGACGTGGCATTCAGTGTTGCTTGGCATTCAGTGTTATTGTAACCTCATATCATCCCCTCTAGTGTTCGAATGCGAAGAATGCGAATTGGAACACTAGAAGTCTTGTATCTTCGAATATCCCACTAGTGAATTTCTAGGTAATACTTCACTCGGCAACATATATTGTTTCCCATTAGGAACCCATGCTATCGAGCGAAATAATACCTAACAGTCCTCTAGTGGTTTGTGCTCGTGAACAATCGGTAACCCCCGTTCGGCAGCAAACTTAACTTCCTAGTGTGAATTTGCTATCGAAGCAAAGATTATCTAACCGTCCTCGAGTGGAACTTGCTTGTTTTCCTTTTTATCAAAGGTCTTATCACTGCTGTCCTCGTAGTATGCTTTCCATCGTTGTATCATTAAAAACCTTGCCAAAAAAAACCCAATTAGGACAAAAACTGAACGAAGGGAAACAGAGTGCAGCACATACTTTCCGATTGACTGTTGTTCATCAGCAGTAATATCTTTTGAGGTGAGCCATGTTCGAATTGTTGAGAAACTTATCTCTATTTTGGTTCTCCAACTCGTACGATCCTTTCCCCGTGATAGCTGAAACCCGGTAAGGGCCTTCCTTTGTTGGGACTAACTTCCCCGCGTTGAGTTCCCGGGTGTTTTGAGTTACCTTCCTTAAGACCAAGCCTCCTACTTTAAAATATCAGAGGTTGGCTCTTCAATTATAATATCACTCCATTCTTTGCTTTTGAGCCACCATTTTGACATGCGCTAAGTCCATGTGTTCCTCGAGCAGCTCCAAGTTGATTAGCATTGCTTCGTTGTTCGATTCTTCGCTGGCTTGGGAGTAACTTAAGGTTGGCTTCCCCACTTCCACCGGTATCAAAGCTTCTGCACCGTATACAAGGGGAAAAGAGGTTTCTCCCGTGCTTGACTTGGCCGTTGTTCGGTAGGCCCATATAACCCCAGGAAATTCCTCAGGCCAGTTGCCTTTTGCTGCCTCCAACCTTTTCTTGAGGTTTTGAATAATTACTTTGTTTGTTGACTCCACTTGACCATTTGTGCTCGGATGATAAGATGAAGAGGCAATCCTCTTTATCTTCAAGTCTTCAGGGATCTTTGTAACTTTTGCGCCGATGAACTGCGGCCCATTGTCGCATGCAATCTCTTTTAGTATTCCAAACTTGGAAATTATATTTTTCCACATGAAGTCGACCACTTCGCATTCTTCGATCTTCTGATAAGGACCTGCTTCCACCCACTTAGAAAAATAGTTAGTTAAAATTAAAAGAAATATTACCTTCCGGGAGCCGGTGGTAGTGGCCCAACAATGTCCATCCCCCATTTCATGAACGGCCCCGGGGACAGAAATGAATGCAGGGGTTCTGCCAGTTGATGTAATAGTGGTGCATAGTAATCTCGCCCAAGTGACACCTCAAATTGGGGTTGTGAAGCGGTTGATTGCAATAATAATACCCTACTAGGAGTCGGGATCGAATCGACAGGGAGCGTAGATGAGATTAGTGGTATATATTTGGACTAAGCGCGTAAAGTGTCTAAGTTGCACTTCCAAAAACTTTGTTTGGATTTTACTTCTACAATTATGCTACGGTTTGCAAATGTAAAATATGAAACTAGAGAATAATGTTTTGTTTGTTATTTTTTAAATATGTAAAAGGTCTAGGGCTGTGACTTCCACCAAGGTGTTTGCCTAACGAGTTATAAGCTTTAGAGCGAGTTTTGTTGGTCGGGGTGTATTATTGCAATCAACACACAATTATCCACTCAGTACCTCTCAGTGAGAGAGTGGTTTTTCCCAATTTGTCTTTCTCAAGTCCAAACGGGTATTGTACAAAACAGTTGATAAATTGCTCAAGTCGGGTTTTACTATCTCTAGATTCAACACTTTAATTGGGACTATCAATCTCTTGATTTCATCCCAAATTCTTGTTAGCCAAGTTTTCCTAGACTAAGTCTCTCTTTCTCAAGTAGAGACCAAGTCAAATAAGCTTGAACCAATGTTTGCAACCATTAATTCTACAATTATAGCGAGAACTAGGCTAAATAATACACACCCAGCCATAAATAAGCCCTAAATCAAACACTCATTAAGTTCTCACACTAGGGTTGGGTCACAACCCTAGCAAGATATTTAGCTACTCATAGTGGGTAATGAAGAAAATAAAGAAGAAAAGATGATAAAACTCATATTTAAATATAAATAGCTCTTTGAACTAAAATGAAAATCAAAGAGAGCAAATAAGTAGTCAAAATCCCCACTTATCAACTCCCCCAAACTTAAGCTTTTGTTTGTCCTCAAGCAAATAAGGTAATTCCCACCTCAACAAAAAAAGAGATATTCCAGATAATCTACGGTGAATCAACTATTCCAGCTAATCTACGATGAATCAAACACGCATCAATTGGGACCAGTTGACTTTACTCATCAAGGAAGTTCGTTCTTTCATGTAGGTCACTGTGGATCCCAAAATCATCCTCCTCCACTCTCCGTTAGCTTATATCACTTAATATTTAGCACTCAATTCAAGGATTTTTGAAAAGTTCGGTCATGTCTCTCAAAAGGATGTCACAAGTACGGCTCTAAGTACCATATGTTTGCCCATTATGTAAATCACCACTAATGTAAGCTCACTCGGCTTGAAATCACGTAGGGATATTTCGGGATATAATGAAGGCTTTTGGAATAAGGTAGTACATGTTAGAATAGAACGGGTTCATCTTTCCTTAAGCACTCTATTTTCTCTTTTTGGCTCATGCTTTGCCGACTTTTTGAGGCATTTTCGTTTTCCATAGGGGAACTAGAGAGACTCGACATCACTCTTACTTGGTCATGATATTAATTTTCTCCTTCTTTGTTTTCTCCATGCTTTGCACTTTTGCTTTTCTTTGAATCCCTTCAACTCTTCAATTTATCACTTACTTTTTGTATTCTTCTTTTGTTCTTTCTTCTTTTTTTTCTTTGCCTTTCCTTTTCTTCATTTCTTTTTTCTTTTTTTTTTGTACCTTGATACCACTTTCAAACTCCTCGTCCCTCCCCCAAACTTATGTTTTCGCCAATTGTTTCTCATGAGTGTTAAGGAAAGCTCGGTTGCCAAGAGAGGGTCACTACAAAACGGGTAATGGCTTGTAACAATGGTTATCAAATGAGAAAGGCTTTAGGCTCAACAGGGTTGACTAGGGATAACATCACTCGTGGGCCATGGAAACTTTCAAAACGGATCAAGGAGAGCCTACAGTCACTTCTCAAGCCAAGCAAAACGTAGAATTTCTCCTAGAAACACATTCGGGGAAAGTTCTAGACCATTTGCACGAGTACTTGGACTTGCAACAAAACATCTCACCTCTCACACAACTACATTGTTATAGAGGATAGAGTCGAGGGCCTACAATAACCGTATTCAAGATTGAAAATCACTAATGGTTCAACTAAACCACTTGCCTAAGTCAACAAAAGAGTCCCAAGGTCACTAACTAAAGCTATTTCTTTTCAAGAACTTATTTTTAATCATAAGCTTGTAGTTAAGAGTATTGGTACCACGTGAAGAATGCTTGAATTTCTTATTCATTATTACTATTGTTTTTACCTAAACATCAAGAACGGACTCAATCTCTTAAAAAGGTTGTCACGCCATCCATCGTTGGGAAGAGTCACCCGGTTCACACAAAAACCACCTTTGGAAAGAACCGTGGCATTAAGAAAACCAAATTGTTATTGATCACTTAAACATAGAAAGAAGCTACAAAATCAAAAAGAAGCTATGAAAGTAAATAAGAAGCTAGACTACTAAGTGTCACCCCTCCTTTTTCCACTACCCCCGGATTAATGAAGGGTAGAGAGGGAGTTTTTCCACTTTGAGTGACATTATTCGGATTTGGGATTTATTTTAGTTTTCAGAGTCGCCACCCGGTTTTTTGACGATGTTCCGGGACACCGTGTTATTTAAAAATCCCAAACCGAGGAAATTTTGACTCTGTTTTAATTTCTCTACGACCAGAAATCCGAGTAAGGAATTTTGTTAACCCGGGAGAAGGTGTTAGGCATTCCCTAGTTCCGTGGTTCGAGCACGGTCGCTTAACTATTAGTATTTGGCCTAAATTGTCCGATTATTTATATATTTTAGCCTATTGTGCATTTAGCCATTTTAATTTTCAAACGCTTGTAATATTTATGGATTTATCTTGAAACAAGTCACGATGGAGTGCACTTGTTTGTCCTTTGGACACATTATAACTACGCCACATGAAATTCACCCGTAATTATAACATATGATTTTTATTATAATTTGAAGTTGATGACGGGGACATAAGTTGTCGCTCCCGAGTGTTGGTTATGGTAGCTTTGGTATAATATTTGATTTTTTATCAAGTTTCAAGCTAAAGGTCTTGTTCTTCCTAAAAGACTGCCTAAATGATGTTCACTAAAGACGACATGTTTCGGGCTATGGCCATATTTTAGCCCCAGATTGTTTCAAATCTTTTGGCCAATCCTAATCGTGGCTAGTTTACAAAAAAAAGGATAGGAAACTACGCATTTATAACGAAAGTCATGCCATCATATAGAGAGAGTCCAAATATTAATTTGCAAACCATTTATTTAAACAGTCAAATGAGCATATATACCTATGGTGCAGTCTTTAATGGATTCCTAAATGAATTAAATTTATGCTATTCAATTTCATATCTACTGAACTTTATTTGACGGTTTTGCACACGTTACAGTATTTGCAAACTCAGAAAATTCCAGAACATATAAGGCGAATGGAAGAGGCAGTTTTCTTTACATTTTTTCTTAAGCATTATTGGATATGAGGTGTTTATAAGCTTCATACGAGCGCCTTTGAACCATAAACTTTATACCTATTCACCAGACAGTTTGAAAGCTAAGATTTTTCCTTTTTTTTGTTATTTTTTGTAAAATCGCAGGAATTTTTGTGAAGGAAAGCAAGCATTTTTTTTCAAATCTGGAGCTCTCAAGATGAACTCTTTTAATCACACGTTTATATTGAGGTTTTACAAGAAAAAACAAGGGAAGGGGTTTTTGACCATAAACAGATAATAACGGTAATTATCAAAAGGAAAAGCTGACTTAGCTTTATGAAATAGAAAAGACATAAGCCAAATGTAATTTTAGTTCAGTCCGCTTACAGCTGATGTATAAGAAAATTAATTTATTACATCCTTGTTTTCTACTGTACATTCCCAATAGTAAATGTAAATATAACCCAAAAGAATGGTGTAGATTCATTGCTGCTTTTGTGTGAGCTGATAATCCATATTCTTCTGGCTATTTTTCTCAGCAACTAGCCGACTGACTTGATAGACACATTCCTTAGGCATTTCTTAAGACATGATTCTGACCATTTATTGGGTTCAGATTCATGTCCTAATACCTTTGTAACGATAATCTAATTACTCTACAACTNTTAATTACTTTAGATTAATTAGGTTAATTTCTTAAACTTAGTTTCCAATTATACCATTAGTTATCTTAGGTTCAAGGGTATACCTAATCAACTAATTAATAGTTAACTAACCAGACTACTAAATCGAAGGTGAGTTGAGGTGAAATCCATTCAACAATAGACTCAAAATCAGAAAACAGGTTAGGGGTTGAACATCTGAGCATGATGTACAAAGAAAAACTAAACATGGTCAAATAACTGATGCAAGCGCATGAAGCACATTTAAAACTCATGAATCATCAAAACCTGAACTATATCATTCCAATATCCAAGCAAGGTTAAATTAATCTAAGCATGCATGTGTGAACCGAGTCAAAACTAAGAACACATAAAAATATATATATATATATTTTTTGGGGCCTCGCACTAATCCAGCATGCACAGGTGAAAGAAAAAAATCAGTGACACAGTCAGAAGTACGCAGTGACACAAAGAAGAAACCAAGCTGATTAAGCTATGTTTATTCATGTTTTTTTTTTTTAAAAAAAAATGAAAACACATAGAAAGGAGAGGGGGGTACCCGTAGAAGCAAAGTTTGGCCGGAAAACGAATTAGCCGGACCTTGGACGGCCTATGGCGACCTCAAAAAGTGACCCCTACTCACATGAATCGACGGTTCTCGTCGAGAACCATCGACTCATGTGAGTTCGAGTCACAGAGCCGCTTGAGGTCATTTTCAGCATGTTCTAAGGTTTTTCCACTTCCAGATTTGAGATTAAAGGAACTTGAATAAGTTTTTTGGTGAAATAGATAGTAGTATATGGTTGAGAAGGGGGAGGAGATGGCCTAGTGAAGGTTTGGGGTCGATTGGTGGAGGTCTGGTGGCCGAAGGGCGGTGGGATTCAGGGGCGGCTAGGGTTTAGGTTAGAGAGATGAAGGGGATGGGGGCGGCTAGGGTTTTGGTGGGAGTTGGGCTTCTGATCAAATGAGGGTATGGGGTGGGGTTTGGACATTTAAATATAGAAAGGGTGGTCAGTTCCCAGCCGTTGGATCAAAGATAGATCAATGGCTGGGATTGGACTTGGCCTAAAACGGCGTCGTTTTGGTTAAGATGGGGCAGGCCGGGTGTAAGGGGTTTGGGCTGGGCTGTTCGATTGTATAGAAATAGGGGTTGGGCCTGGGTATTTCTTGGCCCAGGTCCGATTTTGTTTTTTCTTAACTAATTAACTTGATTATTCTAATTAAATTAAACTCTAATTTAATCCAAAAATATAGCGATTAATTTTAAGCCTTATTTTTCATCTATTTACATATCAATTAAGAATAAAATAACCAATTATATATTCTTAATTAAATCTATGACTTATCGAATAAAAATGGTTAATTTTCGTAGTAATTAGTTATTAAAGACTACATTACGTTAAATACTCGTCGTTCGTCTATTATTTAATTAATTATAAATAATAACTTTACAATTCCTTGATAATGCGAAATTTTAATAATAAAAAAAATGAATTATGGATATACAAACAATGCAAGTGATTCGCAGTTAATTACCGAAAATCAACAAAAGTTCATGAAATCCATTGATTTATTGGGATTTTTGTAGGATGATACGGTGAGTAAAAATCACATGCTCACACTAAGAAAACAAAATAAAAAAGTTATGAAATAAACTACTGAAAGCAAAAATGAATATACAAACCGAGAACGGGAAAGAGAATATATACATCAATAGGGAGGGAAGAATATATACATAATGGAAACAAAAATAAAAAGAGTATTATAGTTATTACAGGACAATGTCAAATGTCATATCAAATCAAAATAGACCACCCTTGAATAAGAATAAGCATTGTCTTCAATGCTTAACAAAAATCAAAATAAGGAAGGGGAAAGAGTAGATAGAACTCCCTATGTGGTCTCAGTGTGCATAGCAGCATCACCACCCTCAGGCTCCTCCAACTGGATCTCATCATCCTCTGCTCGGGGAGTAACGGGATTGGTGAACATCTGTAGCACCTCCTCAGCAGTGTGGGCAGCAAGGTCTGGCTCGGCAGACTGGCCAGCTGGTGCCATTGGTGTTGATGGTGTTGCTAGGTCTGCTGGTACTGATGGATCTGTCTCCATCAATAATTCAAATGGAAGATCACCAACTGCTGCTATCTTGGTCACCTCACATCTCAACTTGTCCACTGATTTTCTCGAAGCCTGGGATTTTCTCCTTTTCTTCACCTGCTTCCCTAACTCCTCAATATCTCCCCCATGTTCCACCAAGGTATCCATGATAGTCTTTTGATTATCCAAGATCTTCTTCATTGTTTCCTCCACAGACGGAGGAACCTGGGGTGCTGGGGTAGAAGACTGTGCTACAACAACACTGGATATGTCAGAAAACTTTGCAGTAGCTGTCTACAGCTAGTTGTTGAGACTCGCCAGTGTCTGGGAGACTCGCGGTGCAATGAGTGGATAAGTGGAGGAGGAAGGCACTAATACTGATTCTGATGGCCCTAAAGCTGGAGGTGGTGGCATGGCAGCTATCTCTCTGGAAGTCTCAGCTGTTGTGGAAGGCATGGAAGCAGAATCTGCAACAACCACCGATAGATCATCAAACTGACCTACGGTAGTAGTCGACATACCCTTATTCTTCGGGTTCCTTGGGTCCTTGAGATAGTACCAGTAGAAAGGCTTCTTAGCCCTAACCTTCATATCAAAGCTCCTCGGCTCCACCCCCGCATCCGTGAGATACTCCGTGATAGTGTTGGGATACGGGTAGGAGCTCTCACCTTGTCTGACAACCACCGACATGTTGCCCGACATGATGGAACCTACATTGATTGGGTACCCGGCCATGATAGATGCCACTAAGACTGCCTGGGGGACTGGAAGATAGTTCTCATTTTGGCTCGGGTCTATGCGGCTGCACACAAATGTTGCCACCATTTTTCCTAAAAGTTGAGGGTAACCCGTGGTGGTGGTGGTCCTGGAGCTGCTAAGATCTCTACTAACCAAGGGTGAGCCGCTTCACCCATTGAAAACTTCTCTAGATATTGCACCGGCTCTACCTCCTCGAACCCCAAGTAGGTGTGCAGAGTGATTTGATCAAATCGAACCTTCAAGTTCCTCACCTTGGTCACCTTAGTCCCCTTTTTTATATGTGCCACGTTGGCATAAAGCTCCCGGACTAAATTTTCCTTGACATCCATAACACTCTAAGTGAACCAAGTCCACCCTTTTCTCTCCCTGAACTTCTTAGCCACATTCGAATTGAATCTATCCAAATACTTCAATAGAAATTGACGCTCAAGTGTGAGAGATCTCTAGGGCCACCACTCTTGGAACCCGGTAAAGGCTGTCAGGCTCACGAATCTATCTTCCCATACCTCCTTATTTTTCCACCTCTCTAGGCCAGAAACTCTAGTATAACCCCTTCTACCATCATCTGGAATATCATCATCATAATCAACTACAACTGGTGCGACGGGGGTGTGAGTAGATAAGTGTTCTGAACCCTGGTTGCCTTCTTTAGAACCCTCAAAAGAGCTTGCTGAGGTGGAAGGCTCATTATGGAGCTGGTATCTCCCTAGGAACTGTTGTGGTTGAGATTGGGCCTCAGGTTATGCCGCCAAAGAATGGCCCTCAGATGCCTCCCTAGACGGGATGTAAGAGCTTGATTCAAAGGGCTATGTAGCCATACCTCTCCCTGTCGTTGGCTTCTTTGATATCCTTTTCTAGAATGATAGAGGTTGGGTACCCCTGCCTCGGCATCGGGAGGATTCACCCTTCCCTTTAGAGGTATCACATTGCCCTCTTGATCTAATAATTTTATGCAATACATAGCAACATGAGTCAGTTAAAGTTCGAAAGCAGACGATAAAACAGTTGCAGATAAAACAGTGTGCAAAGGGGGAAGTGCGGTCCGCACAATTCTGAATGCGGCCACACAATTCAATATCCCAAAAATCCAATTCTCTGAAGTTTTGATCTGCGGCCAGACACATTATTCTGGGTCGTAATTCAATTTCTGCGGACCACACAATCACAACACTATCTTTGCCCTAGCATATGGATCTGCGGACCGCACAATTTCATGTACGGCCGCACAATTCAAACTCAAATGACAGTAAACTTAGAATTTTAATTTTAGCACAATTTGAGCATGGTGTTGGCAATATAGACATGATACACAGTTTACCCAACCCCCAATGAACATATATGAAGTCACCCACATAAATTTAAGCACACATGATGATTAATCTGACATTTAGGCCTAAAAATAACTAAACTAATGAAGAACAAAAATTAAGAAAATTGTAAAATCTAAATATGAATTGAACATACCAGTAATGAAGTGATGCAGGGAGAACCTAAGATGATGAAGTGAGTGTGATTCTTGAATCAATTTTAGTACATTGTGCTTGCTTTGGTGCCAAGTGTGCAGAGTGTGTAAAGTTTCGAACAGTGTAAAAAGGGACTATTTATAGGTTGACCAAATTAGGGCACAATTTTGAAGCTAAGTGCGGCCGCACAATATTGTGTGCGGTACGCACTCTTTACCTAGTACCACTGCCCTTCTTTGAAGATCTGCGTTCCGCACAAATTTGGGTGCGACCGCAGATTTTTGTGCAGGCCGCACGATTCCTAATGCAGCCGCAGATCGGCCATTTCTATGCAATTCAAACTTCAGAGAGTTTGCATTTTTGAGTCTCCAGTTGTGCGACCGCAGACTCCTTTCTGTTGTGGCATTCATGATTGTGCAGTCCGCACACTTTTTCCACACTTAGCCATTTTTTCGAGCACAGTTCCTGCAAAGCAAACTCATTCCTGCAATACACTTCAAAACCAGTTAGCACAAAACAAACCTATCTAAAGAAGAAAAAGAAAAATAAAAAGAAATATGGGTTGCCTCCCAAGAATCGCCTGATTTAATATCGCGGCACAACGCAGATTACCATCAATCACTTGAAATGAATTAATGCCACGACGTGTCCATCATCAACCTTTCCCAAATAATTCACCCAGTGAACATTGACTCTAAACACTTCATCATTTTTATTCTTTAAGTCTAATGCACCAAAGGGTGTCACATTCACAACCTCAAACGGGCCACTCCATTTAGACTTCAACTTGCCCGAAAACATCTGTAACGAGAATTGAACAATAACACAAAATCACATTCTTTGAAATCATTGTTATGAATGTACTTGTCATAGAGGTACTTCATCTTCTCGTTGTAAGGAAGAACTTGTATATTCATAGTACCGGAATTCATCTAGCTCATTCAATTGGGCCACCCCTAAGTTGGCGGCAACATCCCACTCAAGATTTAGTTTCTTCAATGCCCAATTGACCTTGTGCTCAAGTTCCATCGGAAGGTGATAAGCTTTCCCGAACACCAAACGGTATGGAGACATCCGAATCGGTGTTTCGTAAGCCGTCCTATAAGCCCATAGAGCATCATTAAGTTTTTTTGACCAATCCGTCCAATTGGCATTCACTGTCTTTGAAAAAATGCTCTTGATCTCCCGGTTGGAGACCTCCACTTGTCCACTTGATTGAGGGTGATAGGGGGTCGTGACTTTGTGAGTGACACCATACTTGGTGAGTAAGGTATCAAAAGATTTGTTGCAAAAGTTTGATCCCCCATCACTTATAATGGCCCTCAGAGTACCAAATCTTGTGAAGATGTTCTTTTTCAAAAATGCCACCACACTTCGAGCTTTGTTTTTGGGTAGAGCAACGACCTCAACCCGCTTTGGCACATAGTTCACAACTACCAAAATGTAGGTGTTCCCACAAGAGCTTAAGAACGGTCCCATGAAACCAATGCCCCACACATCGAAAATATCAATCTCCAATATGGTGGTGAGGGGCATCTCATTTTTCTTTGAAATACCACCGGCCTTTTGACATTCATCACAATGCTTGACTAGATCACTTGTGTCCTTGTAGAGAGTAGGCCAACAGAATCCCCAACTCAACACTTTTGCCGCCGTTCTCGCTCCACCATGGTTACCACCATATGGTGAAGAGTGGAAGCACCCAAGAATTTCCACTTGTTCCTCCTCCAGCACACATCTTCAAATCACACCATCGGTACAAATCCGGAAGAGATACGGTTCATCCCAATAATAGTCAAGGCAATCCCGTTTGAGCTTATTCCTTTGGTTTGAATAGAACTCATTCGGTACAATACCACTCAGAAGATAATTTTCTAAGTCGGAAAACAATGGCATCTCGATTATTGAAATGGCTAGAAGTTGCTCGTCGGGGAAGGAGTCATTGATTTCAAGTCCATCATGTGGCCTCCCCTCCTCCTCCAAGCGAGACAAGTGGTCCTCCACTAAGTTTCACTGCCTTTGCGATCTTGGATTTCTAGATCGGATTCTTGCAATGAAAGCACCCACCGCATTAACCTCGACTTTGAATATTTCTTGCTCATTAAGTACCGAAACGCCGCATGATAAGTGTCGACAATCACCTTTGTACCCATCAAGTACGGGAGGAACTTCTCCATAGAAAATACAATATCAAGGATCTCTTTTTCATTCACTGTGTAATTGAATTGGGCATCGTTCATGGTCTTACTAACATAGTAGACCTGACGGAAGATTTTATTGATACGTTTCCCAAAACTTCTCTGACTGCCACATCACTTATGTCACACATGAGCTCAAAAGGCAAGCTCCAATCACGTGTGCTGATATAGGAGTAGTTTTCAATTTGAACTTGAGCAATTCAAATGCCTTCATGCAATCCTTGTTGAAATGGAATTTGGCATCCTTCTCCAAAAGCCTACACAAGGGGTTCACCACTTTGGAAAAATCCTTGATGAAACGGCGATAGAACCCCGCATGACCCAAGAAATTCCTCACTCCCTTCACGGATGTTGGAAGTGGAAGTTTAAAAATCACCTTTACTTTGGCCTTGTCGACCTTTTTAAAATTTTGTGGCCAAGGACAATGCATTCCTCGACCATGAAGTGACATTTCTCCCAATTGAACACCAAGTTCGTATCTTCACATCTTGCAAAGATCTTATCCAAATTTTTTAAGCAATCATCAAAAGAATTCCCGACCACTGAAAAGTCATTCATGAAGACCTCAAGGAAATCCTCCACCATGTTGATGAAGATAGCCATCATACACCGTTTAAAAGTCATCGATGCATTGCATAACCCAAATGGCATCCACGAGAATACGGAAGTACCATAGGGACATGTGAAAGTAGACTTCTCTTTATCCTCTGTGCAATAAGAATTTGATTGTAGCCGGAGTATCCATCAAAGAACCAATAGAAAGCACGGCCGGCCAACCTATAAAGCATTTGATCAAGGAAGGGAAGTGGGAAACGATCTTTCCTTATGACTTTGTTGAGCTTGCGATAGTCCATACACAATCTCCACCCGGTCACCATTCTTGTAGGAATCAACTCGTTCTTGTCATTGGTGACCACTGTCATGCCCCTTTTCTTTGGGAGACACTGCACCGGGGAAGTCCACGAACTATCAAAAATGGGGTAAACAACCCCGGCATCTAACAACTTTATGATCTCCTTCTTGACCACCTCTTGCATTGCTTCGTTTAGTCTCCTTTGATGTTCAACGGAGGGTTTGGCATCCTCCTCCAAAATAATCTTGTGCATGCAAAAGGCGGGCTTATACCCCAAATATCCGCCAATGTCCATCTGATAGATTTCTTCCTCTTTTGTAGCACCGCCAATGTGGAGTCTACCTGCACGTTATTCAAACAAGAGAAAAGAATAACCGGTAAAGTAGAACAAGGGCCAAGGAATTCATACCTGAGATGTGGAGGCAATGGCTTTAACTCCAAAGTAGGGTGCTCCTCGATTGAGGGATTTGTTGGAGGAGTCTTCCTATTTTCCAGATCTAAGGACAATTTGCGGGGTTCATAAGTCCACAAACGAACAAACTTCATTGCTATTCGGTTGCCTCATAGATTTGCACACATGGAAAATCACCTTTTCGTCGCCCACCCGGAAAGTGAGCTAACCGGCTTCCACATTAACAAGAGCCTTCTTGTAGCAAGGAAAGGTCTCCCTAGAATAATAGGCACCTCATAGTCTATTTCACAATCAAGAATCACAAAGTCCGCCGGGAGGATGAATTTATCAACACATCATCAATAATACTAATGGTATCTTCATAGTACGATCTGCCATTTTCAATCTCATAGATGTGGATCTTGGTTTCCCAATCCCCAACATTTTGAAAACCGAGTAAGGAATCAAGTTGATACTCGCCCCAAGATCACAAAGAGCTTTAGCAAAGTCGGCGCTTCCAATGGTACAAGGGATTGTGAAAGTGCTGGGATCTTCCAATTTAGGAGCCATTGAGTGCACAATTTCATTCACTTGATATGTCATATTTATAGTCTCACAATTCATCGACCTCTTGTTTGTCACCAAATCCTTCATGAACTTTGCATAACTAGGCATTTTATCCAAAGCCTCAACCAATGGCACATTAATAGATAGGCTCTTCATCATGTCAATGAACTTTTTGAATTGTTTCTCGCCATTTTTCTTGGCAAGCCTTTGAGGTATGGAGGAGGATGCCTTGACATTGGTGCCTTATCCTTTTGGCACTACCGATTCCGGTATGTCTACAATATGCTCCCTATACCGGTTCACTTCCTCTTGAGTATCCTCCATAGTGTCATCAATATCAATTCTCACTTCGTCATTCGCTTGCACCACATTGTTTGGAATCTCATCTTCTTGTATCACTAGCTCATCATCCACAATTTTACTTTGACTTGAGGTGGTTTCATCCCCACCTTTTCCACTCCTTGTAGTCACGGCCATGGCATGTCCCATGTTGTTCCCACCCTTTGGGTTCAACACCGGGTCACTAAGTAGTTCCCCCTTAGGACGAATGTTCAAAGCTTGCGAGATTGCCCCAATTGAACTTCTAATTGCGAATTGAAGTGTTGTGACAGGTTGGTTGAGCATCGAAATCATCATTCTTCTCCATCATTTGTTTGAACATGTTCTCAATTTTCCCCATCTCATTGTTGGAAGAGCTAGGACCATGGAAAGGATAAGGTGGCGGGTTGCTTAGTTGTTGATACATCAGGGGCCTTTGAGAGCACGACCCCTGATTCCCTTGGTTATTGTTCCAACCCCCTTGGTTGTTGCCTCTCCAATATCCTTGACTATTTCCACTCCAATTTCTTTGGTTTTTTTACCATTCCAATTTCCTTGATTTTTTCGATTGTTCCAATTACCTTGGTTGTTACTACCATTCCAATTGCCTTGGTTTCTAGAATTCCAATTCCTTGATTACCTTGAAATCCCCATTGTTTTTTATTCGATCCTTGAGAGTTGTTTCTTTGTCCTTGGAAGTTGTTCATATATTGTACTTCCTCCTCTTGGTCATTGTAAGATTCATCTTGATCAAACAAGCTATCTTCTTGCACATATTGTTCCGCACGGTTTTGCACTTGTTGACCCTTTTGCCTTCTCTTGTTTACCATCATATTAACACCCTCCATTGCATTTACTTTCTTATGTCCGTGTACTTGTTGAATTTGAGCTTTGGCTAATTGATTCATTATGGTGGTCAACTCGGCAATTGCTTACCCATGATCATGCAATTCTTTATGTAGGTGATCACATTTGGATCACCTTGAGGAACATTTGCTCTACTTTTCCATCCCGATGAAGTATCCGCTATTTCATCTAGGATCTCACAAGCTTCGGCATATGTATTGTCATGAAATTTTCATCGGCAAGTTGGTTGACCACGCATCGATTGGTAGTATTGATCCCCATATAAAAAGTTTGTTGAATCATAGCCTCCGTCATATCATTGTTTGGGCACTCTTTCACCATAGTACGGTACCTCTCCCCTATCTCATGTAAAGGCTCATTGGATTCTTGTTTGAATGCTAGAATCTCGTCTCTAAGAGTAGCCATATGCCCGGGAGAAAAGAACTTGGAAATGAATTTCTCCGCCAATTCATCCCATGTACGGATAGAATGGTTTGGAAATCTTTCTAACCAATCCAAGGCTTTCCCCCATATAGAGAACGGAAATAGCGTCAACCTTAAATCATCCTCGTAGACGTTGGTCTGTTTAAATCCCCTGCAAGTGTCCACAAACCCCTTCAAGTGTTTGTATGCATTTTGACTCGGAGCCCCTGTGAAGAATCCCCATTGCTCTAGTAATGTGAGCATAACATTAGTGATTTGAAATGCCCGCCCTAATGCAGGGCGGGACTATGGAACTTGCATATCCTTCGTTTGGCAACACACGGTGTGGAGCTTCTCTTGGTGGAGGTGGGGGAGAAACGGGAACATTTACTTGAGGCGGGCGGCCTCGTCTATTTGCTTGAGGTTCAGGAGGAACCTCTTCAACTTGGTCTTCCTCCACGTCATCTCCCAATGGCATGTTTCCGAGTAGATCATTATTGTTGAGAGCCATTTTTGTACCTACAATTGTTTTACCAAAGATATTAGTAAAACGGAAGGAAAGGAAGACAGGTCACACACAAAACCAAATATATAGCTAAATCCATTTTTAGCTCCCCGGGAACGGCGCCAAAAAATTGATCTCGCCTAAGTCACACCTCAAATTGGGGTTGTGATGCGATCGATTGCAATAATAACACCCAACTAGGAGTCGGGATTGAATTCATACAGAGCGTAGATAAGATTAGTGGTATATATTTGGATTAAGCGCGTAAAGTGTCTAAGTTGCACTTCCACAAACTTTGTTTGGATTTTACTTCTAAAATTATGCTACGGTTTGCAAATGTAAAATATTAAACTAGAGAATAATGTTTTTGTTGTTGTTTTTCAAATATGTAAAAGGTCTAGGGATGTGACCTCCACCTAGGCGTTTTCCTAACGGGTTATAAGCTTTAGAGCGAGTTTCGTTGGCCGAGGTGTATTATAGCAATCAACAAATAATTACCCACTCAATACCTCTCTGTGAGAGAGTGGTTTTGCCCAATTTATCTTTCTCAAGTCCAAACGGGTATTGTACAAAACAGTTGATAAATTGCTCAAGTCGGGTTTTACTATCTCTAGATTTAACCCTTTAATTGGGACTATCAATCTCTTGATTTCATCCCAAATTCTTGTTAGCCAAGTTTTCCTAGACTAAGTATCTCTTTCTCAAGTAGTGACCAAGATAAATAGGCTTGAACCAATGTTTGCAACCATTAATTCTATAATTATAGCAAGAACTATGCTAAATAATACACATGCAACCATAAACAAGCCCTAAATCAGACACCCATTAGGTTCCCACACTAGGGTTGGGTCACAACCCTATCTAGAAATTTAGCTACTCATAGTGGGTAATGAAGAAAATAAAGAAGAAAAGATGATAAAACTCATATTTAAAGATAAATAGATAAAAATCCAACGTAAAATCAACAATATAAACTAAAGTTTCCTAAAAGAGTAAAGAAAAACGGCTACAGAACTTCTGGTATTCCAAACTTAACCTAATTTCGTCAAAAAAGTCTATTTATACATAGCTGAAATTTTCAGAAAAAATGCTCTTTCAGAGGTTCTGCGGCCGCACGATTCTCTGTGCGATCCGCACTTTGCTTTAGCTCTTGACAGAAGTTGGTTCTATGGATCCACAATTCTACACTACGGTTGCAACTCTTGAGTTCTGCAGACCACACAATACTGGGTATGGCCGCACATTTGATTTTTGCGGTCGCACAATTATAGTGCAGTACGCAGTTCTTGTTGGGCTTGGATGTGGAAACCTCTGAACCTTGACTTCTGCGACCGAATACTTATTGTGCGGTCCGAACTTTACAATGCAACACTGTTTATTTTTCTTCATGTTTCGCGGTCCGCACTTTAGCATTTTTACTTGATTTTTCTCCTTGTTCAAAATCACTCCTTCTTGAGTTGAATGTCATCATAATGGCTCAGTTTCCAATTCTCCTTCAAGTAAGCATATTTCATCAGTTTTCGGAAATACCTTTAAACATTTTTGAACTAAAACAAAAGTCAAAAGGCGCAAATAAGTAGTCAAAATCCCGACTTATCACGTAGATTTGGCACTTATCACATTTTTGTACGAAGTCTTTGGCATCTTGCTCCATACGGGGCCAGTAATATCTTGCCCGAACTAATTTCAGCACCAAAGAATCTACACATGAGTTGTTGTCTCATATCCCTTCATGGACTTCTCTCATGACATAGTTAGTTTCTGATGCTCCTAAGCACCGGGACAGCGGGCCTTGAAAGGATTTTATATAAAATTAGCCTTTCTTGAAGCTATAACGTGCAGCTTTGGCGCGTAACGCTCTTGATGCTTTAAGGTCTTCGGGAAACTTTCCATGCTCGAGATAATCGTTTCATTCTCCAGTATCATACCAAACTAGTCGAATTTACCTCACAGAAGTCTGTGTCCAAGGCTGAGTTCTTCAGTTGTACTACCGTCCCTGATTCTGATCCTTGGATTTCTGTTGAAGAGCCCAAATTTGCTAACGCATCTTCTTCTGTGTTATCTTCCCTCAGGATATGGGTTATTGACCATTCTCGGAATCATGCCAATAAAGCCCGAACCTTTACCACGTATTGTTGCATAAGTTCCTCCTTGGTGTCAAAAACTCCAAAGACCTTATTTACCACCAACTGCGAATCACATTTGATTTCAATGACTTTGGAGTCAAGTCCCCAGGCCAATTCAAGCCCTTCAATCAAAGCTTTGTACTCTGCTTCATTGTTAGTAAAGGAATTGTTCTGATGGCTTGACTTAAGGTTTCCTCCGAAGGCGTAATTAAGACTATTCCAAGCCCAGACCCTTTTACATTTGAAGCTCTGTCCGTAAATAAGGTCCAAACTCTCGATGTTGATTCTGACACCATTATTGCCTAGAGGCAATAGTCTGGGACTGAAGTTGGCCACAAAGTCAGCCAAGACTTAAGACTTAATTGCAGTCCTCGGTTTGTATTATATATCAAATTTTCTCATTGCGACGACCCATTTGGCCAATCAACCCGAGAGTTCGGGTTTATGAAGGATATTCCTCAAAGGGAAAGTAGTCACCACAGCTATCAGGTGGAATTGGAAGTAGGGCCTTATCTTCCGAGTGGAGACTACGAGAGCTAAGGCCAGCTTTTCCAGATGTGGGTAGCGAGTTTCTGCTCCCATTAAATTTTGCTAACATAATAAATGGGAGATTGCGTACCTTCGTCCTCTCGGACTAAAACTGCACTTACCTCAACTTCTAAAATCGTGAGTTAGACTAGCAACGTTTCACCTTCTTTTGGTTTTGAGAGCAATGGAGGGCTTGACAAATATTTCTTCAACTCCTTCAAAGCTTGCTGACACTCCGGTACCCATTAGAAATTTTTTTTCTTTTTGAGTAGTGCGAAAAAGCGATGACATTTTTCTGATGAACGGGAAATGAACCAGCTCANTAATTGACGGGCTGCGGGAATAGTTGAAGCCATACCCAATCGAAAAAGGATGTTATCCAAACGCATTTCAAGTAATTGTAGTAAAACTTGACCTGTTGACCCCTTGGCTTTTCTGGCGATACGAACGTATTTAAGTAATTGTCGTTCTGTAAGACCATAATGAAAACGCAATTTTTGTTTTTCTTCTAGACGAATACGATATTGAGATTTTTTCCCGGAACGCGATTGGTTTCTAAGATCACTTCCGGTCCTAGGCTTTTTATTAGTTAGTCCTGGTAAAGCCCCCAGGCGGCGTATTTTTTTGAAACGAGGTCCTCGGTAACGCGACATAAAGACTCCTTATTCTTATTTCTTATTTAGTATTTCGAATTAATTCTTATTTCTATTTATTTTATTTTTTATTGAATTTTATTTTACAGAATAAACCTAAACTAAAACTAAACTGAACTAAATGAAGCGAAGTTTACTGAAATAGTGTACTTGTACTATTACTATAAAGAAAAGAAGAATGGGATGAATTGGATAAATATACAGACCCCCTTCTATTATATATATAATCTTTTCCTGACATAATTGGAAGTTCCTATAATAAATTGATAGCTTTTGAAAAAGGAACCGCTAGGACTCATCCAGTCGAAGTAACTAAGAACTTCGGATTGAAGTAATAAGATTTTTGAATCATCAAAACTACTTTGATATATCTTTTTTACTTTTTAGCCACAGAGTCTTTGTGAATCCGTACGACTTCCGTTATTCCATTTCTTGGTTCGAACTGTTAGTTGAATTATTTCTTGATTTCATCCGTTTATTCATTCAATTCACAGTCACAAGGGGCCGGAAGGACTTCTAGTCTATTAGAATCAATCTCCATGTGAGCCTCTGTACTTCGTTTACGTTAGACAATTAATTCAGGATGTCCTCTACGGTCTTGATTTTGTCGGGATTTACCTTAATTCCCTTTTGTGAGACCAAGAATCCTAGAAACTTACTCAAACTGACCCCGAACGCACACTTCTCAGGGTTAAGTTTCATATTGTGATCCATCAGGATGTCGAATGTTTCTTGCAAGTGCTTCAATTGGTCACCTGCATTCAAAGACTTAACGAGAATATTGTCTATATATACTTTCATAGTCTTTCCTATTTGTTTTTCGAACATCTTATTCACGAGCCACTGATAAGTGGCTCCGGCATTTTTTTTAGCCCTAAGGGCATTACATTGTAACAATATATACCAAAATTTGTTATAAATGAAGTCTTTTCCTGATCTTCTGGGTTCATCTTGATTTGATTGTACCCAGAATAAGCATCGAGGAAACTCATTAACTCATGCACAGTCGTAGCATCAATCATTTGATCGATATTTGGTAATGGGAATGAATCTTTCGGGCATGCTTTATAAGATCCTTATAATCTACGCACATGCAAAATTTATTATTTTTCTTAGATTACTACTACTACATTGGCTAGCCAATTCAAATATCTTACCTCTCGGATTGAGCCAATCTTAAGTAAATGGGTTACCTCTTTTTGACGAATTTATTCCTTGCTTTGGCAATAGGGAACTTCTTTTTCCTTACCGTAGGTATGTTGGTCCAAGCTTAACTTGTGTACGGCTATCTCTGTTGGGATTCCTATAATATCCTCGTGCGACCATGAAAAAAGGTCGGCTTTAGTTTTAAGGAACTCAATAAAAGCAGACTTGAGTTTCTGGTGCAGTCCTGTTCCCAAATTGAATTTCCTTTCTAGGAATTTTTCGAATAGCGCAACCTGGCCAGGTCTTCTGTTGTGGACTTCTTCGTGTCGGTCTCTTCTAGTACTTGAAAATACCTTGGCACCTGAT
This sequence comes from Nicotiana knightiana, assembly GCA_005239525.1. NCBI lineage: Eukaryota > Viridiplantae > Streptophyta > Magnoliopsida > Solanales > Solanaceae > Nicotiana > Nicotiana knightiana. Next base: position 50,650 of record ML402146.1, on the reverse strand, counting down.
ATTGTATTCATCTCTCTTGTTGCCGGTTGATCACCCCTAATCTGTTTGATCCCCTCGGGTGTTGGAAATTTGAACAATTGGTGATATGTCGAAGGCACAACTTTTATCCCGTCCAGCCATGGTCTTCCCAAGATGATGTTATACCTCATGTCTCCATCTACAACTTCGAAGAGAGTTGTCTTCATTACTCCCTCAGCGTTTGTGAGCAGCAAAATTTCTCCTTGGGTTGTCACGCTTGCGAGGTTGAATCCGTCGAGGAGTTTCGTTGCTGGAATAATGCTTATGGTGAGCTTAGCTTGCTCCAATACTCTCCATTGTATGATATTAGCGGAACTTCCTGGATCCACTAAAACATGTTTAGTTTTAAAATCTAACACATTTAAAGAACTTACCAGTGCGTCATTGTGCGGTAGCAGTAATCCGTCTGCATCTTTGTCCATGAATATGATATCGTCTTCCTGGTCCTTTTACTATGAATTATCGATACTTTTGTCTTCTTTGCTACTGAAAAGGTGACTCTATTAATTTCATTCCCTCCGAAGATCATGTTGATTGTTTGGCATGGAAGCTCTTCTCCTGCTTTCATGGTTTCCGCGTCGTCCCTGTTCCGACCATAATTCTTTTTGGCTCGGTCTGTCAAGAATTATCTGAGATGACCTTTCTTTAACAACGTTGCCATTTCTTCCTATATGTACCGGCAGTCCCCGGTCCACTGGCTGTTAGTGCCATGATATTCACACTACAAATTAGGATCCCTCTTGTTGGGATCAGATTTCATAGGTCTTGGGAATCGTGCCTTTTTAATATTTCTCATGGCTGACACCAACTCTAGTACACTAACATTGAAGTTATATTCTGATAACTTTCGGTAAGAAGAATCTCGCAACCCCGAGATTTCTCTATCCTGCAGCGATCTGTTGTTCTGGCCTCGATCGGTCCTTCTATCAACGTTGAACCTTTCTGCTGCTCGAAAGCTCCTATCACGACCTTCTATTCGCTCGTAAGGCAAAAGTTGACCCCTCGAAGTCCGTATATCCGTGTCAATATCATCTTTGATTTTTTTCTCTGTTCTTTTCCCTTCCTTTAGTCGACGATGGAAAGCCAACCCGATCATCTTCCTTATTTTCGACACGTACCAATTGTGGACATCCACCCAAGTCATTTCTTGAAACTTGAGCAGACTTTCCTTCAATTTTTAGGAAGCGTCAGAACTTCTCGGATTTAAACCTTTGGTGAATGCTTTCAGCTGCCTTTCTGGCACCGATATGAGCCTTGATGAAGGAATCTATGGAATGCTCGGGCAATGATGAATACCACGTTAAAGCCCCTCTCGTGAGAGTTTCACAAAAATTTCTTCAGCAACATGGACTCAATTTTGTGAGGATCCAAATCATTTCCGTACACCGTTATTGTGTAAGTGGTAATGTGCTCCTGTGGATCTGAAGTTCCGTCATACTTTATCACTTCGGGCATTTTGAACCGTTTCGGGATCAATTCCGGGGCCGCACTTGGCTTGTACGGTAATTGAATATATTTCTTCGAGTTCGGGCCTTTCAATACTGGTGGTGCGCCGTGGATTGGATCCATGAGGGCATTTACTTCCTTCATGATTCGCAAAAGTTCCTCCATGAATGGGTCGTTATCGTTGTTGAGGCCGGATCTACTCCCCCTGGCCCCATCGGAGCCAATTTCGCCCCTGGGAGTGTTGTTATCGACTCTTTGTGTCGTTTGGTTTGTAGGAATATTGGGAGGAATTGGATCTCGCCTGTTCGCATTATTTGAATCACCTGATAGCGCCTGCTTCAGTTCTGTCATAACCTGATCTTGTAGTGTGAGATGGCCTAAAATGATTGCATGCTACTCTTGCATGACCCTTACTGCATCCGCTACATGCTCCTCATCAGCATCATCAAGATTTGTCTCCCGAACCTGTCGAGGGTACCGCCTGTCATGTGTCGATGTGGCGGCGTTCTCCTCATTGCGAGTGTCACTGATGGTATCCTCGAAATGAGGCTGATCCCCTTGAATTTCAGGGCTGCGTGTGCCGTTAACAGTATTATCTGTCATTTCTTTTGTGATTTTCGATAAGACAAAATAATTAAACAAGTTAGTAAAAAAAGCAAGGATCAATTTAACTGCACAGCTGTCTAGGCCCCACGATGGGCGCCAAACTGTTTACCTGAAAAACGTTACAGTTGAATTTGTTCGTGGTTTCTAGACAAGTGAATTAATTTGATCCAAAAAGTAATGAAATAACTGATGAAATATAAAATACTTATCCTTAGAATGTAAATGGAATGGCAGAGCTGATGAATCGGGAACAGGGTTTCCGGGCACAACAATGATAAGATTAAAAAGTGAGAAAGTAAAATTATATTAAAAATGTTGTATAGAATGTAGTGTAAGTTAACCAAAAAATTCGTGTCCTTTACAATAATAACTGAGCTCTCTATTTATAGTTGTGTCTAGGGAAGGGAGACCTAGGATCATGCCCTTCTTTAATGTCAATTATGAGGGTCATTGATGAAGGTGTAACGGTGGACATAAATGTCAAATTCCTTGTAACGGCTCACCATCCTTAATGCTGCAAAATATTCTGTATTAAATGTTACCGGGCGCAGATCATTTAATACTCCTTTATGATCGTTATTCCTTCTGGTGACAAGTGGGATAGTTGTGTTCGGTGACCACCCCCATCTTGTGTTCCACGTGTCCTTCCTTTAAGCGGCTACGTGTCATGTCGTATTTTTTCCAATACATGTACGTCCTACCTTGTATTTACAAAAATATTATTTCTATGACTTGAACCCGTGATCTCTTGTGGAATTATGAGCAGAGGCAAATCTAAAATTTCTTGAATATAGGTGCACCACTTAAAAAAGTAGAAAGAAATACTAAGTGAGAATCGATGTTCATCTGAGTAAGTAACTCAATATTCAACCTAGTGCACCATTTGATCTTTTTAGAACATAGCTGCCAACAGATAATATTAGACTAATTCTAAAAAATACATACATAAAATACCTTCTTTGATAGAGTAACCATGAGTTCATGTATTGATTTGGGCTATAAATCCGCCCTCGACTATGAGGAAGAAAAAAAGATCTTGGATTAAACCTTTTATATATGGCATTTTGAAATCAAACAAAAGGGGTGGGGGGGAAACAAAGTATTCCTCAAATTTCTTCAATTAAACCTTTTATATATGGCATTTTTTAAATCAAACAAAAGGGATGGCGGGGAAAACAAAGTATTCCTCAAATTTCTTCCCCATTGATTTCAAGTGGTTTCCATTAAGGCATTATATATCAAGTTCATAATGCACTTGAAATTAATATAGACATGGCATGAAGAATAAACTGTTTTGATGTGAATGGACATATAAAGATAGCTAGTTGGTGTTTGTTCCTTTCTGAATAATAATGCAAACTGTTACTCTTCCTTGGGAAATAAACAGCAAAATGTGTCAATTACCTAATGCAATGCTGCAGACACTGGGAGGCCAACCCGTGAAAGTGAGCAAATTAAGGGCAGAAAAGTAGGAAACCAATTTCATCTACATCACCTCTTACTTCTTTTTCAACAATCAAACAAAAACCTTTTCAAGATTTCTCCTCTTTTCTCCCTCCTTTTATTCTTGGAGCTTCTACTAAAGAATCTCCTTATATGGTACCCGACTCAAAAAGAGAAAAGGAAAAGGTCCCCACTTTGGCACTTATTCATTCTCTAGCTTCTCCATATTTATCTTATTCACAACTGAATTATTAGATGACCATACTTATCAGCATTGCAAACATTTCATGGCTAAGCCTTATAGTTCTATGTCATGTCTAATCATTACAACTTTCACCTTATTGCAATTGATATTTCCTAGCCAAGAAGTGAAAATAACACCACCTCCATTGCCAATTCTTCCATTACCAAATTACGCTCAACTAAAATGGCAGCAAAGAGAACTCATCATGTTCTTTCATTTTGGTGTCAACACGTTCACGGACAGGGAATGGGGCACCGGACATGAAAATCCTGCAATTTTTAACCCGACCCGCCTAGATGCCAACCAATGGGTTGACACGGCTGTCCAAGCAGGAGCGTCACTTATTATACTCACAGCAAAACACCACGACGGTTTCTGCTTATGGCCTTCTAAATATACTGATCATTCAGTCATAAGAAGTCCTTGGAAGAATGGTCAAGGTGATGTGGTTCAAGAGTTTGTCAATGCGGCCAAGGCTCGTGGCGTGGACGTCGGTTTGTACCTTTCGCCATGGGATCGACATGATAAGAGATATGGTAAAAATAAGGAGTACAATGAACACTATTTGGCTCAATTACAAGAACTTCTCAATAAGTAAGCCTTGAT
>ML402146.1:9756-41102 GCA_005239525.1 Nicotiana knightiana | reverse complement strand
GAGTGCGGCTCCAAAGCCCATCGCAAAGAAATTTTGCATGCCAGAAATTCCCAAGTATAATGGGATTACCAACCCCAATGAGCATGTCACTTCTTAAACATGCGCAATAAAGGGGAACGATTTAGAGGACGATGAGATTGAGTCCGTTCTGCTAAAGAAATTCAGAGAAAATTTATTGAAGGGGGCGATGATATGGTACCATAATTTGTCACCCAACTCTATCGATTCCTTTGCCATGCTCGCAGATTCCTTCGTCAAAGTAGATGCCGGAGCCATAAAGGTAGAGACTAGGAAGTCGGACCTCTTCAAAGTGAAGCAGAAAGACAGCGAGATGCTCAGAGTTTTCGTATCTCGATTCAAAATGGAACGTATGGACCTACCTCCGGTTGCAGATGATTGGGCCATTCAGGATTTTACTCTAGGGATAAACATACGAAGTTCGGTGGCCTCACAACAGTTAAAGCAGAATTTGATCAGATATTTAGTTGTAACCTGGGCCGATGTGCACAATCGGTACCAGTCAAAAATTAGGGTCGAGGATGATCAGTTGGGGGCTCCTTTCGGGTCTGTTTATCAAAAGTGAAGCTTCTTAATCACCGGGCGGGGGCCTCATCGTCACATATTTCCCGAGACCTACAAAAGAAGAAACTAGGTAAGCTCGAAAAAGTGGTTAAGAAATGACCAAATCATTGAGTCAGGAACAAGGCTTACCATGATTTTTAGCCTCCCACCGGCCCTTTGATAAATCGCGCCACGTGCGCTCGGCATGTATTGACGTCGATACCAGGCTCCTAACCAATTCTCGAGATGAGGAACTGCACACGGCATCCAGGCAGCGGTTGCACCGGTAAAAACACCGATAAGGGAGGATGAAGGAGTGAAAATAATGAACAGAAATTAAAAACAGAATCATACCTACGTTTTATATTCCATTTCTCGGGAAATGGCATGCTCTCAGCCGGAATTAGGTTTGTGGTCTTCAGCCGAAATTAGGTTTGTGGTCTTCACTCGGACAAAACGATCCATACAGCCCCGGTCTTTGTCTTCATCTATACTCGAGATGAGCACCTTGGTGGCCCAGTGTTGAAGCTTTATTAGCCCACCCCGATAAAGTCGAGGGTTATACAGTCTTATGAGATGATCGAGGGTGAAAGGAATCCCGACAATTTTGCTCACAAAAAAATGGAGCAGTATCATAATCCTCCAGAAAGAGGGGTGAATTTGATCGAGGGTAACCCGGTACTTCTTGCAGAAGTCTATGATGACCGGATCGAGGGGACCCAACATGAAAGGGTAAGTGTAAACATTCAAGAACCCTTCCACGTGGGTAGTGATCGCTACTTCTGGGGCCGGTATCACGACTTCTTTGTTTCCCCAGTTGCAATATTTCTTCACCTGGTCAAGGAAGCTTTTGGGTATCGAGCATAAGTATCTCGATACCTGTTCGCATCGACCAGGAACCGATGAGGTTTTTCGATTTTGAAGTCAGAACTAACGACACATCCCCCGGGAATGAACTCCTCAGGGATTGGCTCCACCGTTGGTTTCTCGCCGGCCGGCTAGGACGAGGAAGCGATTTATTTTGTGGAACGGTTTTATATGTTTGGCCATTTAGTTTTCGTAGGCAAAGAAGAACAGAGATTGGAGTATTTGGTGTTTTAGGAAGAGCAAGCAAAGAAACTCAAAGACCAAATGATAGGAAGCTTTGAAGAAGGCAAAGAACTATGAAGATTAAAATGAAGGAGATTGAAAGTAAAGTTTGAAAGAGTGAAGAAGGTGGCTATTTATTGGTTTCGCAACGACAGTTCAAGGCTAGTATTGACCGACCGCCAACTGACACGCATTAAATGCCTAAAAACTATATTGACTGGACGTTTCGGTCACCTCTATCGCTTACGTCACGGTGCTTGCGTCATGATAAATAGGGGTGAAGTTCGGAGACTCAATTCGTTTCTTGTCATTACACTCCCAAAAACGGGGGACTATCTGTATACAGTCAAAATCGGGCTTGCCTAATTTCTTATGACTGATCGAGACCGGGATGACAGAACAAAGGTCAAACCTCACGTTGTATCGAACCACGGCGCGAAGATGGCTTGCAGAGTTCATGAACCAATGACCGATCGAGATCGAGACCAAGACCAGCCGATTGAAACTGAAGCGGGATAAAGATCGAGCGAGATCGCAGGAAGCCTGTTAAGTCGAATAATAGAAAGACGAGATATCCGTGATCGGGAAAGTGTCGTGGCAAAAATCTCGGCATATATCAAGTCAGGACCGGTTAATTAGCCAATCATGGGATTTCCTTCTGTATTTAGAATTGTACCATAAGTAGAAATCATCTACTATATAAAGGGGGTTCTATTCATCGTATAAGCACACAATCACATGTAGCAAAGAAATATAATATGGTTTCTCTCTTAAGCTCTCTTATTCTGCTATTCAGTTCATCCTTTTCAATTATATATTTATTTGGTTCGAGGGTGATCCAGCTCGAGGGTCAAACTGCATTTTATATCGATTTGCTTTATTTTACAGTCAATTTCTAATATTAATTAACATATTCATTAATTTGTGTCAAGTGAAATCACATATTCTTAAAATCACTTGTAAATTTAATTATTATCCAATTTTAAGGGCAAATAAAATGCAAAATATCTCAACGACTTTTCAGAACAAATAACCGATGTGTCCAAAATGTAGCAGTGGTGGGTGACCACCAAGGACAACGCGCACCAACTTGGGAAGTCGCACGGACTATTCCTTTACATTGTAGCGATCTATCATGTACTAGGAAGAAGACAACTTGATAATTATCTCCAAGACATTTTCCCATTCAAAAAGTGAAAAAGAAATCAATTGATGACAAGTTCATAACAGGGACGCGCGCAGTTTCTCGTGACAATATCCTTTTTTTCTTTCTTTTAAATCCTCAAAACATAGAAATGGCACAAATATTTATTATGAAATCATGTTAAAATAGCACGGGTTAACTAATTTTTTGACCGATCATTCAAAAATAGTCAGTTGTCAAGTCATCAAAAAATAATTACTATGTTGCTGTAACAGAGACCGGTCCAGCATAATATACTGGAGTTCGGTTCATTTGTGTATGAACTTCCAGCATATTATGCTGGAACTCCAACACGCGAAAAGTTCTAGCATAATGTACTGGAGATTCGAGCACATGTGTATGAATATCCAGTATAATATACTGGATCGGTATACTTTGTTGGCACTCCAGTATAATATATACTGGAGTTCCAGTATACTTATGTTGAAACTCCAGTAAATATACTGAAATTCCAGTATATTATACTGGAGTATTTTCTGGATTTTGAACAGTGTTTTTCTTCAGATTTATCTTTACATGAAAAGTGGTTAAATTTCGATAACTTTTGAAACTGTGCCTATTTTTGAACGATCACTTGTAAATCTGGCTATTTTGAATTTCTCCCTGAAATTATGGTTTTTATCTAACAGTAGATGAGGAAAGGCTCGTATATGGACCCAACATTGCAATTTTAAAATTGTTATTTGTTAGTACTTAGTTAATTTTTAATAAATAGATTATCATTATTATATCCATTTAATCATGGATAGAGAATGATATTGGGATCACAATTTACAATTAATTTATTTTAATAATTTACATAAAATTAAGCTACAAATTATAACCTGTTTAAGTTGCTTCAATTAATATAAAAAGAGTACGTGCTATAATACTCATTTTAACCTCTGGTTAATGTCAAACACAAACATCAAATTGAAAAATTGATATCAATGATATTATTTTCCCACAGTGTTTGAATATCTTACAAGAGAATACATTAAAAGCTACAAGTATCATCTATATTAATAATTTTCTAGGTTAAAAAGCATACCAATCTATCTTCTGTAAACTAATCTGGAATACATCCAAATTGGTCTTGCAAGTGTTTCGGCAGTGAAAACAATTAGCTACTCGATGAAAGAAATGTCATTTTTTATAATACGATAGAAGATGAGAAAAAACTGTGATTTTATATCATATCTTGTATACATCAAAATTAAGAAATTTTCTTAGTACAATAAGCAAAGAGAACTTCCAAGGGGATTTGCATTCCTAATGAGGCAATTTACTACTTCAAACAAAGAGAACCATAGACACTAAAATAAATATTAACATAATATAAATTATTTTTTTTGTATTATTATATTTTTTAACATAATATAAATTTTAGGAACTCAATATAGCAGTTCAAATTATATTTTAATATAACTCATTTAAAATAATTTTAAACTTATGACAAAATAATATACATTTGATAGAAGTCTATATAAATTATACGGATTTTAATTTTTCCTCAATTTAAGGAGATGAGAGAAATATTTTTATTTTTTATAGAATTATCATGTGTTAATTTTCATAATGAAACAATATAAAAATTATAACAGGTAATATTTAAGACAATTTATTGATAATTGAAAACTTATCATGAAAGAATGGAGTTCAAACCATATAGATTATACCTTTACATCAATTAAGTATATAACATATAGCCTCCCAATATAGTAGAAACATATCTCATTACTTAAATTAACTTTTGAGGTTTAACAAACTATACTTTTTAACATTACTTTTGAATGTAAATTTTTTTTAGTTTGAAATCGCTTTCAAAAAGTGTGGATAGATGAAACCATTTAATTTTCATTTTTAAAGTGCTTTAAAATAGTATAGGTACATGAAAATCTTGTAATATCTATCGATACTTCTTTTTTTTTCCCTATTATTTAAAAATTAATTTTACTTTGTCTATGAAAACTTTTACTCCCTCTATAAACTGGGCACGAAATTTAAGAAAAGAGAGAAAAATTTTGAACTTGTGGTGTAAAATGAAGCCCATACATTTTGTGCGGTTGTAAATCATTGGATAAGGTAAGTTGTTTCCAAATATAGAAAGGGGTCATTCTTTTTAGCACAGACTAAAAAGGAAATATGTTCACATAAAACAGGGGAAGTATTTGACTAAAACAAAATTAAAAAATTTAGCAAATGAGAAAAAAGGTTCACAGTACTTCTTGCAAAAATGTCTAATCAACACTGACATACAATGCTTTTAAGAAAAAAGTTTCACACTACTTCATGCAAAAAAAAGAGTTGTGTGGGTCCACATGTATCAAAAATTACCTGTTAAGAAATGTAAGGAAGGCGTTATTTAGAAAATGCAAACAGTACAGGAGTTTTATGAAATGACATATATATCCTTGGTCGACCATCTTTTCATTTCTATATAATAGATATAAAAATTGTCACGACCCAAAATTCTATTAAGGTCGTGATGGCGCCGGACACCACCGTCAGGCAAGCCAATCATTAATTAATTGAAATAAATTCCTGTTTTAACATATGTGAAATCATTACCTTTAACTTATTACGTAATAACTAAACAAAAATCCGTTAAGTAAATACGACGGTTTAAATATTCTATTCTAGCAAATATATCCCAAACACATTCCCAGAACCTGGTGTCACAAGTGCATGAGCAATTTCTAAGAATTTATACAATCATTACAAAGCTTGTCCGAGATACAAATTGGACAATGGAATTTAAAACAACATGAATACAATACGAGGGAGACTCTGTCAGCTGCAGATCGCCTCCGTATGATGCAGCTTGCCTAAGTCTCCAAACCAGCCACATCGATGTGAAAGTACCTGTGCAATAAAAATGCACAGCAAGTGTAGCATGAGTACGAAAACAACGTGTACTCAGTAAGTATCCCGCCTAACCTCAAAGAGGTAGTGACAAGGGTCGATTTGAAACTTGCTAAAGGTCAATTTAGTATAATCAATTGAGACACTAAGCATGTGTGTCATAGGCAATTTATTAAAATCAGGGATAAATAATATCAACTCCTTCCACATTTAATACTTTAAATCTTCGTCATTTCAATAACAAATAATCAAACATGGATGATTTAATCAATTAACCTATAATCAACGGGAAAGAACAACTTCTTCCAAAGTTTTAATAATTTTAAATCTCTGTCATTTCAGTTGACAACTTAAAATTTCCAGGCCAGTAATCAGGCAAAATCATAGCAAATACGCAGTAAATATCATGCGCAAGCAATGCCGAGGGTCGAACGGCGCGGACCAACAATAATAAACTGTGTACTGCCGAGGGTCGAATGGCTCGAACTATAGATGCATCTATTTTCCCCGCTTGCGAATGATCATGCGACGCGGTCAACATAATAACAATAAGGCTAGCCTGCTCGGAAATCATACTTGCGACTCAGGTGCTCATATGTACACATATTCACATAATAAATCCACATTTTTATCAAGAAAACAGCTTCTCAAGAGAATGATAAAATTCTTCTTAAAGGAACACGAAAAATAGCATTTAAATCTTTGTTTTGAAACTCATTTGCCAAGTTTAATACTATTCCATAATATAACCTTATCAGGAATACAATTATTCACGGAGGAATTAATTCTATTCCTAAATGATTAAGAGAAGTACACTCTAGTCTTCTTTAGGAAATAATTTACCGATTCAATAGCATTAACAGTCTAATATTATGGGCAGGATCACATGTACAACACGTAAGGCATGCTAGTGGGTCCTAGACTACCGGGACATGGCATAATAGTAGCTACGCACGGACCCACGTCACTTCGTGCATACGTAGCCCCCGAATATAATAGCACATATTTAATTAGTTTACCTAGGGGGACAATTCCCCCTCACAAAGTTAGAAAGGAGACGTACCTCGCTCCGATGTTCCATAACCGGCTTCCAAGCCCTTCCGATGACTCCAATGGACGCACAACGTCCAAAAACTATCCAAACAACGACACACCAATGAAAATATACTCTAATATTTGCAACAATTCAAATTATATAATTTCCCAACTCCGCTCAGTGAATTAACCAAAATGCCCTCACATGCCCGGAATCCGAAATTTCTCGAAGATATACTCTACCCATAGTCTTAATAACTCAAATATACAATTTAGTCTAAATTTTATGCTCAAATTCGTGGCTAAAAATTCAAATACAAATTTCTAGGTTTTCTTCAACAATTTTCAACTTTTCCACAAATTTTCATGATTTTCCATGTTAAAATCTAGATATAATCCAAGTAATTAACTTGCAATAGGTGGGATTGACTTATATCCAAGTTGCTAGGTGAATATCCCTCTCAAGAAGCTCCAGAAATCTCCCAAGAATGAAGAAATGAGCAAAAGTGCTCAAACCCCCGCTTTAAACACTCACTGCCCAACGATCTTCGCGCCCGCGGCAAAACCTTCGTGCCTGCGGTCTTCGCACCCGCGGCCAATTCTTCGCGCCTACGGTCTTCGCACCCGCAGCCATTTCATCGCGCCGATGCCTGGCCAGCCTATGCCTTTTCGCTTCTGCGACTCGTTCCACGCATCCGAGAGCTCGCACCTGCGGCCATCCAAGCGCAGGTGCGATCACATCAGAAGCTAGGAGCTTCAGTTTATACTCTCCAAGTTCAAACTTGGTCCGAAGCTCATCCGGTTAACACCCGGGGCCCCCGGGGCCCAACCCGAATATGCCAACAAGTTCCAAAACATAATGCGGACCTGCTCGAGGCCTCAAATCACATCAATTAACATTGAAACAATGGATCACAACTCAATTAAATCTTTATGAACTTTAGAATTTCAAACTTCTTCATTCGACGCCGAAACCTATCAAATCACGTCTGATTGACCTCAAATTTTGCACACAAGTGAAATTCAACATTACGGACCTGATCCAACTTTCGGAATCGAAATCCAACCCCGATATCAAAATTTCCACTTCCGGTTCAATTTCTCAAAAACCTTCAAATTTCTATCTTTAGCCAAATGACTTCAAAATAACCTACGGACATTCGAATTCACTTCTGATCGCGCTCCCAACTCCAGAATCACCATACGAAGCTATTTCCAGACTCAGAATCCCAAAAGGACATCAATATCACTGAAATACACTTCAAGCCAAACTTGGAAAATTTCTTCAAAAATGCTGACTTCCACAATATACGCCGAAACACTTTCGGGTTATCTAAAGCCCGATCCAGACATACGCCCAAGTCCGAAATTATCATACGAACCTGCAGGAACCTTCAAATCCCGATTCGGAGGTCGTTTACTCAAAATTTCAATCTTAGTTGATTTCTCAAACTTAAGGCTTCTGAAATGAGAATTTTCTTTCCAAATTAACTCTAAACTTCCCGAAATTCAATTTCAACCACACCTACAAGTATAATACCTGAAACAGAGCTGCTCATGACCTCAAACTGCTGAATGACGCGCTAGAGCTCAAAATGACCGGTCGGGTCGTTACATTCTCCCCCACTTAAATAGACGTTCGTCCTCGAACGTGCTAAGAACTGCTCTGGAGTTATCTGAAATCACTGTTTAACATCTCGAGCACCTTCCTGTGCTACCACAACCCAGCTGAGTACATTAGTTTGATAAAATCTGAAGATTTCTTCTTTTATCCATATAATAGGCTCAGAATACAGTTCCAACACCTGAAATTTCTCTGTCAGGCCTAGTTCCAATTTATAAACACCGTATCAACTACCGCACGATATACCAGAACATGACTGCATACCCTTGCTGAATTAGCACCAAGCACTGCATAATTCATCATCTGCTCACAATGACACTCCCTGAACCTTAATAGCCAAAATTCCACGAATCTGATGCTCCCAATGCACCTCATGATATATATATATATATATATATATATATATATCCTACTATAATGTTGGCGATACCAACACAACGGAGAAGATGTGTAGAAATCCATCACCAGCTGTAGAGTTAACAAATCATTGAATATCTCCTCTTGACTAGAATCGTCACCTCATTACAAACCAATAAGGGTAACTGTCCTTTAATGTATTTCACATAATCTTATCGCACTGATCCCGAATCCAATAACCTCGTCTCACCCAGTATGAGTTGTTCAGACAACAAATCACCCCAAACATGACCAACAGTCTCACATGATACCACAATGCGCCAATAGGCCATAACTCGAACATGATACATAAAGGAAATGACTCAGGAAGGGACTACTCGACTCACGCAACTAATATGAATTTTCTCAGAAAATAGGAAGTAAAACACAAGAAAATAAATATAGGAACCTGACTCATCATCACACTGTTGCGGCGTGCAACCCGATCTAAATAACATACCCGTGGCGACACGCCACCCGGTCCACACATAAGATTCACATAAGGAAATATACACGGAGCTAAATTGCTCAGTGCTACAATTTACTGAATATCGGTCACAAGCATGCTAAGTGCATAATACCATCCTAGGGAGACTGATAAAGCCATATGCTACAAAACTCAAGCACAACTGAGGTGCGATATATATATACACACACACACACACACACACACACACACACACACTCTGGATCTCAAGAGCTATCCCGCTCACATAACATCACCACTACGCGGGTCCTCAACACATAAGAAATTATCAAGCCATTTCACAACTCAATGGCACAATCATAATATCACATGAATTTGACGAAGACGGAACAACACCTGATATTCCAACACCCCTCCTTGAGGAGCGCTATACTGAAATGAACACATCTGCCTCACATGAAGCCCATAATCCTGTTTAAATCTATTCATACACTTCAGGCCGATTCTGCTCGCAATGAACTAGGCTGATCGCCTTACCTGGGTCCATGATAACCCACCTCCTCTCATAATACGCAAGAACAACCATCATAGCCGGGACAAACACCCCACAATCCACAACTGAATGAACCAAATGCCTTTCAGGCGTAAATTCTCAAATAAGCAATATTACACTTCTTTATACTCTGTCCAAATCTTCAACCCATTAAGTGACCATATGCCACACTTATACAATCTTCCCGTGGTCACGCTCCTACGACCTTTCACACAAGGTAGAAAGCCTGCACATCCACCACTGGCCACACTAACGCTGTAAAACAAATCAAGAACCCATAACCAGGGTACAAAGCCTCTTCCACCGAATATCGATCCCAGGTGACATTGAAGATAACACCAGCTTACTCTGGACTTTCAAATCACTTTTTGTTGCTCATCCTAGCTCATGACATCCTTGTTAACACTATACCGCAATCTCAATTCTTTACTTCTAGTTACATACTGCTTACCGCACCTAACATGCCAATATGAGATTGCGCAAGAATTCCATCATAACCTCTGAACCACTAATAGCGTGAACACTTCATCATATAGAAACCTTATACTTACCTCAATTCAAGAGAACAATAATAATACTCGAGTAAATTCTCACAATCACCCAGCATGCAAATCCTTAGGTAGTGATTTGAACCACCATAAACCTTCCGGGACCCGCCTACACTTGACAGGCCATAGCACTCGAATGCTCCCATATGAAATCTATTACGACGGCTGACAAGCCTCACATACATCTGCACAACCATACACATAACTCAATCACACCGAAGGAACTGATCATTGTCGTAAGTGCGCCATTTCAACCATGGCTAACCACTCTATCTTCTTTTGATCATCTTCAATTGCCTTAGGAATAATAGCAACTTCCTTCAACTCATAGAAAACTCAATACTCACTTATCCCGAGTGACCTTTTCACGAGACCATGCTGCCTAAATCCCGCAACCCGTCTCACACCCTCCCGATAATCTTTTTACAACCCGGAGTTTATTTCTCACTCCTCCAATACTATCCTGCATGCTGAAAATAACATAGAACACTCCAACCATTTTCCCTTTCTCTGAAATTACACAGCAAAAGCTAAATTCTTAATCATACTGCTGCCTTTAACCCTTAAACACCGCATACTTAACTTTTGAATTCACTAGGACCGCTATTGAGAGTCACCCACTCTGACTGATCCCGAATACAATCAACTCCAAGGCTCTTCTAGCACATGAACACCTTTTCAATGAAACACGTGACTAAGTCACTACCCTTACAACTCGCACATGCCTTAAGCATAAATTCTGAATCTTTCAAAGCCTAACTCTGGTCCAACAGGGCCAACTTTTGCACACATTCATCAAATCCCACGCACAATCACCATTTTACTCCTTTCCCTTAGCTGTAATAACTTGCCAACACGTCGACAATCCACAACCCCATGATAACACAATCCTACAACCCAACTGCAAATGGTGGGACTCCCCCACTTAGCCCGAAGCTACTCCTTGCACCACTCTAGAACCTGTTGAGATCCTTCCCCTTTTTGTTAACATGATCTTGCTCAACCAATCCGTCCAATTCTTCCAAATTCTCTTGTCAACATTCCCTAACTACTCAAATTCTCTAGCACCATTCACACATTCCGCCTCTTACCATATAACCCTCAGAATCCCTCGCAGAAACTTGCCAACCACACAACCGCTAACCTACTCATAGGAGATAACCCACCTGTGGAAATCACCAACTGACACCTTCCAACGACGCTGTACTGCCCACTCTCTACAACATCAATACCCTATCATGCGCCCTTCTTCCTCTACCAACTTTACTAGTCCGCCCGCTCCTCATGGACGTCTATTAAATACTCTACAACATCTTCTAATTCCAAGCTATATTGCATCCTTCTTCATATCAACAATTCCTCTCTGCTGCATCCAACCTTCCGCCGAAATGACCCACATTTCAACTTAAGCTCGTGGACCCAATCACCATCCACAAAAACTCTCAAACTTTCCCTCAAGGTAGGCAGCTATCTTACTACTGAACTTCTGTGCTACGCTGCCACTCTCCCACTTGTTAAACTCATTCCTTTAAACAACTACCTGACCTCCGTTCCTTACACCTAGACTTTTAGAAAGGGAACCACCGCCAAGCACTTTTCACATATCTTCCTTCATCGCATGCTGCCCAATTGTTGCCTCAATTCAATATCATTCTCTGTAGTTCTTAATCCAGCAGTTCGCCATGACTTCAAACTCTCCGAGGATCACCTTTCTCGAGTTGCCTTCGTTATCAATACTTATTCGGTACTGAACCACCGCCCCTCACAGTCTCTGACAGCCTCTTCTTCAATACTTCTTCACAATACTCTGACCCCATGCAGCCAAAGAATCCACGGCACTGACGAACTTAACACATTCCATTCGATCAAGGACAACGACAACACATCACCGGTGAATACCCCACCTTACTTAAAAACACCAAGTCTTACTACTTTATCAACCCCAACCGAACCATTCATAATCCAAATGCCTTTCCTCTGCCTGAACTAAAATACCGAAATCTCGAAATCACGCCCTGAGAAGACCTCCCTTCAAGCCATTCATCACCCCCAACATATGGGCAAGCATTCTATCATCATATCGAAATCGCGCGATAACCAATCGTAAGAATCATCACTACCTGAGCATAGCCTTAAGGCTCTCAACAACACAGCTACTGAGCTAAAACAACATATTATCCTCCTGCAGGGTCATAACAATAGCCCCAACCAATTACATATGGAAAACATCTCGCATCATATTCGTAGCACCATTTCAATTCCTCAAATTCCCGATTCATAGAAAGCGCTTCGCGACGTATAAGATTGAGTAAAAATAAATGTAGGCATAAGCCTTAAAGGAATCAAATCGCACGATGAGGAATCAAGAAAGGAAGTACTCCTAAAAGCCCTGTAGCCTCTCGAAGATAAGTACAGACGTCTCCATACCGATCCGCAAGACTCTACTATACTTGCTCATGACTCGTGAGACCTAAGGGAACCTAGTGCTCTGATACCATGTTGTCACGACCCAAAAATCTACTTAGGTCGTGATGGCGCCGGACACCACCGTCAGGCAAGCCAATCATTAATTAATTGAAAAAAATTCCTGTTTTAACATTTTTGAAATAATTACCTTTAACTTATTACGTAATAACTAAACAAAAATCCGTTAAATAAATACGACGGTTTAAATATTCCATTTTAGCAAATATATCCCAAACACATTCCCAGAACCCGGTGTCACAAGTGCATGAGCAATTTATAAGAATTTATACAATCATTACAAAGCTTGTCCGAGATATAAATTGGATAATGGAATTTAAAACAACATGAATACAATAAGAGGGAGACTCTGTCAGCTGCGGATCGCCTCCGGATGATGCAACTGGCCTAAGTCTCCAAACCAGCCACATCGCTGTGAAAGTACCTGTGCAATAAAAATGCACAGCAAGTGTAGCATGAGTATGAAAATAATGTGTACTCAGTAAGTATCCCGCCTAACCTCAGAGAGGTAGTGACGAGGGGTCGATTTGACACTTGCTAAAGGTTAATTTAGTATAATCAAGTGAGACATTAAGCATGTGTGTCATAGGCAATTTATTAAAATCAGGGATAAATAATATCAACGTTTTCCACATTTAACACTTTAAATCTTCGTCATTTCAATAACAAATAATCAAACATGGATGATTTAATCAATTAACCAATAATCAACGGAAAAGAAAAACTTCTTCCAAAGTTTTAATAACTTTAAATCTCTATCATTTCAGTTGACAGCTTAAAATTTTCAGGCCAGTAATCAGGCAAAATCACAGCAAATACGCAGTAAATATCATGCGCAAGCAATGACGAGGGTCGAACGGCACGGACCAACAATAATAAATTGTGCACTGCCGAGGGTCGAACAGCTCGAACCATAGATGCATCTATTTTCCCCGCTCGCGAATCGATCATGCGACACGGTCAACATAATAACAATAAGGCTAGCCTAGCCTGCTCGCGAATCATACCTGCGACTCAGATGCTCATACGTACACGTATTCACATAATAAATCCACATTTTTATCAAGAAAACAGCTTCTCAAGAGAATGATAAAATTCTTCTTAAAGGAACACGAAAAATAGCATTTAAATCTTTGTTTTGAAACTCATTTTCCAAGTTTAATACTATTCCATAATATAACCTTATCAGGAATACAATTATCCACGGAGGAATCAATTCTCTTCCTAAATGATTAAGAGAAGTACACTCTAGTCTTCTTTAGGAAATAATTTACCGATTCAATAGCATAACAGTCTAATATTATGGGCAGGATTACATGTACAACACGTAAGTCATGCTAGTGGGTTCTAGACTACCCGGACATGACATAATAGTAGCTACGCACTGACCCCCGTCACCTCGTGCGTACGAAGCCCCCGAATATAATAGCACATATTTAATTAGTTTACCTAGAGGGACAATTCCCCCTCACAAAGTTAGAAAGGAGACTTACCTTGCTCCGAAGTTCCATAACCGGCTTCCAAGCCCTTTCGACGACTCCAATGGACGCACAACGTCCCAAAACTATCCAAATAACTACACACCAATGAAAATATACTCTAATATTTGTAACAATTCAAATAATATAATTTCCCAACTCCGCTCAGTGAATTGACCAAAATGCCCTCGGGTCCACGTACCCGGAATCTGAAATTTCTTGAAGATATACCCTACCCATAGTCTTACTAACTCAAATATACAATTTACTCCAAATTCCATGCTCAAATTCGTGGCTAAAAATTCAAATACAAATTTCTAGGGTTTCTTCAACAATTTTTAACGTTTCCACAATTTTTCGTGATTTTCCATGTTAAAATCTAGATATAATCCAAGTAATTAACTTGAAATAGGTGGGATTGACTTACCTCCAAGTTGCTAGGTGAATGTCCCTCTCAAGAAGCTCCAAAAATCGCCCAAGAATGAAGAAATGAGCAAAAATGCTCAAACCCCCGCTTTAAACACTCACTGCCCAGCGATCTTCGCGCCCGCGGGAAAACCTTTTCGCTCATCCGGTTAACACCCGAGGGCCCCGAGGCCCAACCCGAACATGCCAACAAGTTCCAAAACATAATGCGGACCTGCTCGAGGCCTCAAATCACATCAAATAACATCGAAACAATGGATCGCAACTCAATTAAATCTTTATGAACTTTAGAATTTCAAACTTCTTCATTTGACGCCGAAACCTGTCAAATCACGTCTAATTGATCTCAAATTTTGCACACCAGTCACATTCAACATTACGGACCTGCTCCAACTTTCAGAATCAAAATCCGACCCCGATATCAAAATTTCCACTTCCGGTTCAATTCCTCAAAAACCTTCAAATTTTTATCTTTAGCCAAATGACTTCAAAATAACCTACGGACATCTAAATTCACTTTCGATCGCGCTCCCAACTCTACCATACGAAGCTATTCCCAGATTCAGAATCCCAAACGAACATCAATATCACTGAAATGCGCTTCAAGCCAAACTTAGGAAATTTCTTCAAAAATGCTGACTTCCACAATATACTCTGAAACACTCCCGGGTTATCCAAAGCCCGATCCAGATATATGCCCAAGTCCATCATACGAACCTGCAGGAACCTTCAAATCCCGATTCGGAGGTTGTTTACACAAAATTTCAATCTTAGTTGATTTCTCCAACTTAAGGCTTCTGAAATGAGAATTTTCTTTCCAAATTAACTCTAAACTTCCCGAAATTCAATTCCGACCACACCTACAAGTCATAATACCTGAAACGGAGCTGCTCATGACCTCAAACTGCTGAACGACGCGCTAGAGATCAAAACGACCGGTCGGGTCGTTACAAAAACTTTTACTCCCTCAGTAGTGAACCCATTTGACTGGGCATGAAATTTAAGAAAAGAGAAAAAACTGGCCGATTTGCAGCCATACCCTATATAGCAGCCACCTTTTAACCAGTACCCTATTTTTATAAATTATTGATTTGGTAGCCAGCTGACAAAAAATCCATAATAATATGACCATTCTACCCTTGAGAAAACATATAAAAGATGCATCACGCGCAAAACACTTTACGATTCTCCTTCATCACTCCGTCTCTTCTCAGATCTCCTCTCCCAAACTAGATATTTGAACCAGACTCAAATTCCAAAATTCAAAATTAAAAAAAATTATAAGTATTGCAATTCATCTTCAGAATTCAAATTAGTTTTTGAAACAGATTGATCTTCATGATATATGTTTCTATAATTATTTTCGTAGTTCATACTTGGATGAAGTTGTTTGACGGATGAAACATGAGATTTTCAATGACAAATGAATTTGCATTCTAAATTTGCTGATTTAAACTTAATTTAAACGTCAAAGCTAAAAATTCAAATATGCTGAAGTTTTGTACTGCATAACATGCTGAAGTTTTTGGTTTATGTGCTAAAAAAATAATTTTTTTACATAATTCGCTAAAACTTCACACCAAATATGTTTAAGTATTTGTCTTGCATTTTAAACAAGCTGAAGTTTTTTAGTTTATTTGCTAAGACTTCAGCACTAAAATATGCTTAAGTTATGTCCTGCGTAAATGCTGAAGTTATTTAGTTCATTTTTAAAAACTTCAGGAAAAATGAGCTAAATTTTTCCTCCTGCACTATGTAATTTTTTGCACTCTATAGATGCTGACGTTTTTTTAATTCATTTTCTAATAGTTCAGCACTTAGTATGCTGATGTTTTCTCCTCGATACAATAGTTTTGTCATGAGATTTTTCAAAAACTCCAGCACTTACTATGCTGAAGTTTTTTAGTTCATTTGCTAATACTTCAGCACCTAATATGCTGAAGTTTTCTCCTGGATACAATAGTTTTGTCATGAGCTTTTTCAAAAATTTCAGCAGAAGATGCTGAAGTCTTTTAGTTCATTTGCTAATACTTCAGCACTTAATATGCTGAAGTTTTTCTCCTGCGCTATGTAATTTTCTCCTGCATGGTGAAGTTAAATAAAATTTGTGTTTAACTTTGTCCTACATTAATCAACTTTTTCATGAGCTTTTTTCTCTACTACATTTTCTCAAACTTCACATGTTTTCCGTAATTAAATTTTTTTCCTAATACTTGACACTAAACATGCTTCTCTAGGATGACTTTGATTTGCGTTGTTCTTAGTTTCAATGAGAGGTGGACTATTGACTTCAAATACTTGGATCATGATACAAAACTTGTTCTGCTTAATAAACAAGTATCATTCAATTCTTTCCTGAAGAAAATTAGCGAAGTTACAAATATTGATTCAAGCAGATATTCAGTAAAGGTATGGTTTGATATCAAACTAAATACAAGCAAAGGTATGCTTGTAACTTCAGATGAAGTACTCAGTACTTGTATACATTTGCTCACAACTGATTCAGCCTACAAAAATTGTCATTTTGTCATCGAAAAATACAACATATTTCTGACAGTATAGGTGCTTCAGAATCTGCAACATTCAATCAATCTCTTGATAGTATAACTACTTCAGAACAATTTGCTGATTATCAACATGAACTAGGACAACCAATAGTGGTAGTAGACAACGAGCAACAACCTCCTAACATTACAGCTGCTTCAGAATATAATATGCTACAACAATTACCCGCTGCTCCAATAAATTCATACCAGTTTGTCAATGAGAAAGAAGAAGACAGCTAATAATGCAAATTGACAACCAACACACAATCCAACAAAGTTTTTTGTTACCTTCTGCAATGATAAGAAACAACGAAGATGAAGAAAACATGGAATTAATACCGGTAACATCAGATACAATTGAAGAAATTGCTGAAACTTCCAGTGCTTCTAAGAAATCAAAAAAAAGAGTGAGGAGAAAGCTGAAAGAATCTCCACCATGTAAAATACTTAGGCACGATGCATTGCCTGAGGAAGTAAGAGTAGGATAAATTTTTGAGAACAAGCAAAATATGACTAAATTTTTCTACAGCTTGGAGATAAACCATAAAGTTGAATTCACAGTTGTTAGATCATGTTCAAAGAGATATGAGCTGAAATGCATTGAGGAGCAATGTGGTTGGATTGTGCGTGCTACCAGAATAAAAAATTTCACACTTTTCAGGGTGATAAAATATCATAACAACCATGAATGCTCAGTTGATGCAAGAAAATCAGATTAGAAGCATGCTACATCAAATTTTATAATTGAACAAATTTTAAAACATGTTCGAGACAAAAATATAGAGGTTACACCAGCCTTTGTAGAGAATGGAATGAAAAAGAAATTTGGAATTGACATTGGATATCACAAGGCATGGCGCGCTATTCAAAAAACTATTGCTTGCATAAAGGGAACAACGGAAGAGAACTACCAGATTCTTCATTCATACCTACACATGATGGTGCATAGAAACCCAGGAACGTACACAAGCATAAAAAGGGATGAGAAGAATCGGTAGGCAAAACAAATACTAACCATCAGCCTGAAGTTAAACTTCACACCTTATGATTTTTTTTAGTGTTTCACTGTACAAATTTGCTTAAATATTTTTTGCTCCTGCAACATCAATAGTTGGTTGGTGATACTCTAGACCTATTATTGCAGTAGATGTAATGTTTTTAAAGTCAAAATATCGTGGCATTGTATTTGTTTTTGTATCAAAGGATGCAAACAATCAAATATTTCCTCTATCTTTTGGTGTAGCAGATTTAGAAAATAATGAGGCATACATTTGGTTCTTCCGGGAAATGATAAAAGCAATTCAAGTCCGTCGTGAACTAGTTTTCTTGTCTGATAGAAACCAGTGGATCGCAAATGGGATTAGAAAAGTTTATCCTGAAGCTCACCATGGTATCTGCCTCTATCACTTTGAGAAAAATTTAAAGCAAAGACATGCAAAAGCCACGGTAATAAACCTTTTTCAAAGCGTTGCAAGGTCATACAAACGTGAAGATTTTAACAAGTTAATGTCCCAACTCAAAAGTGCTGACAAGAAAACATAGAATTACATAATGGAAAAGCCTCCAGAAAGATGGGCTCCATCGTGTTTCCCATGGCGGCATTATGATATGCTGACAACAAACATTGTAGAATCAACGAACTCCGTATTACTAAAAGCAAGAGAGATGCCTATTTTAAGAATGTTAAATTACATCCAAGAAAAGTTGGGAGAGCGGTTTTACAAACGGAGAAAAAAAGCAAATGAAAATTTTCACAAAGTATAAATATGGGCAGAAGAAGAGATTACTAATAAGTTGGACTTGGCTTGCAAAATGATTGTGAGTATATTTATTAACTTTAGGATTTACTTTCAGCATGTTTTCTCTTTAGCATAATCACTTTAGCTTTCTATATCTGCTGCAGTAATTTACTGCTTACATATAAAAAACTCCATACTTTTTCTTTTTGAAGCAATAATACACTAATATAGTTTATCTTAATTTTTTATTCATTCTTAGGTTTTCAACCTTGATTCAGTTGTTTAGAATAAATAGTGAAGGAATCGAATTCATTGTGGACTTAAAGAAGAGAACTTGTGACTGCTTGGAATTCCAACTTGATGAATTTCCCTCTCCGCATAATGTTGCTGCTATTAATAAGAGATATTTGCAAAAATCTGATTACTGCTCAAAATGACATTCAAAGGAAACATGGTTCAAAACATATGAAGGACATATAAATACGGGAGATCAAAAATCATGGGATATTCCACAAAATGTAGAATCTGAGATCACAAAACCTCCCGATGTAGAGATTTTACAAGGAAGAAGACAAAAGAAGAGGCATATCCATGCGACTGAATCAGTACCATCGAAGTCTACCAAATGCAGTCGATGTAAACAAATTGGGCATAACCGAACAACTTGCTTGTCTTCTCCAGCACCTCATCCATATTCCACGAAACACGCTAAAAAATACTCCAACATTCAATAATTCTTGGTCTGAATTTAGACTTTTATTATTGTATGATATATTTCAAATGTGATTATTTTCGTAGGAATAAAAAAAAACTCTTGCACTCTTTTATATATTGCTGAAGTACAAACCACTCATTTTTGTTGCGCAGGCTTACAGATTTGGTTGCATTTTTAAAAAGTACACAATGACTTCAGCGAGAAAAAAATGTATGTGAAATACATATTGTTATTTATCTATGTCAATACCACACAAGAGGGGGGTGATTTGTGTGGTGACTAATTTTTGCGTGCATAGTTATAGAAGGACCAGGTTCTTCTATGTGTTCCAACTCCTACAGTTTGCGGAATAATAATTGCAGAAAATAAAGGAACACAACAATTTTACGTGGAAAACACCTGGCTCAAAAGGTGAAAAAACCACGACATACTTCCCAGTAGGATTTTTCTAAACTCTTCACTAAATCAATGAGCCAAACATCATTTACAAAATAAACTCTTTTGTAAACTTAAGGAGTAACTTTAATCCCCTTGTGGCAAACTAGCCTCTAGCTATTTGCGACAAGCTTCAATTTAACTCTAACTTGAATACTCAGTACTTATTACAATTGCTTCTAGATAAAGCTGAAAGATACACTTTGTAATCACCTACTACAAATAAACTAGACTAAAAGACAACAGCTGGAATTGGTTCTTCTAGCTGGTTCAAGTAGCTTCAGAATCGCACAGAAAATTCTCACACGAACTGCTTACAAAATTGCTTTGGTAATTTTGCTCTCAATTCTTGTTTTGCTTCTATGTTTGTGTGAACCTGTTCAATAAGAACACTTGACAATATATAGGATCAGTAGAAAAGGAGATATACTAGAATTCGGATGCAACTCTTCCTTGGTGGAAGAGTTCTAGTTGATCTCAACTCGCTAGATCCTCTTCTATCTTGATTCTGTCCTTACTGAATAAGGAGTCCATCTCCCTATCAATTTGCAATTTTTTCGATCAGGAGATATATCTTCAGATCACTGATTGTGTTTATCTCCTATTGTGATCATCTCACGTGTCATTAACTCTACATGTCTATGTCTCCAGTGATGGACCTGGTTCAACTCTGAGTTCATTTGTCAATCTTCAAAACCATTCAGCTTCTTGATCCAACAAATTCCCCCTTTTTGATGATGACAAACTCTGTGCTTAGGCCTATAATCACTTTAATCCAACATTGACACTTTTTATAGTATTAAGCATTTATCATAAAGAACCAAGTTCATTAGGTTATAAATATCACAATTTTTAATATATCACATCTTCCCCCTTTTGACATCATCGAAAAGTTGCAAAGTGTTAGAATTACCATATTTATAATAGTTACTCATGGCCACTGAGGCAACTGCAAGTACAAAAACATAGATTAATCATCAATAGTAAACCAAGGATGTAAACTATCAAGGAAAGTGAGACAAAATAGGTAAGAGCAAAAACAGCACAGTTCATTGATAAGAGCATAGTTCAGGCCCTAAACACATAAAGAAATAAAAGCAGTTATAGTCATGAGCAAAAGATAGCAAAACAAATCCCGAACTGGGTCATAGAGGGGTGCGGGACGGCACTGGACACCTAAGGCTGGGAAGGAGTAGAGGTTGGGTTCTTAGCTTGGAGAAGAGAGAGCATTTGTTGAAGAATCCCTGCATTCTTCTCCTTTTCATTTGCCAGTTCAGCCATGAGAGCATCCCGCTCAGCCTCAACCTCTATAATGCGGGTCTTCAGGCGAAGGATTTCAGCATCCTTAACCCCACCTTCATGCACAAGCGCCCTGAACTTGCTATTCACAGGTGTTTTCCTTGATGAACCAGGTTCATCGTCAGGAACATTCACAACGTAGTTGCATGTCAGAAGCGTGTTCTTCCCAAAATGGTCCTTGACAGTGGCCATTTCTGCTTTCTTCATGGGCACTTTGAAGTGAGCCAGCACAGTCGTTAGGATGAGCCCATATGGGATAGCATGAGTCTTGGAACCATTTACCACCCTGTCCAGCAACTGAATAATGAACGAGGGCTAGTTGATTTGCCTTCCACTGTCCAGGCACTCCATGAGAGTTAAATCCATATAGTTTGCTATGTTCCTCCTCTCTTGCCTGGGCAATATGCATTTATTGACAAATTAAAAAACCACTTTGTGTTGAGGTTTCATCTTGCTTTTGAACACAGCCCTTGGTTCCACTTCTTCAGCATTATCATTGAACCTCCTGGTGATTTGCAGTGCAGAAGGAAGGCCGTCCAAGTCGGGCCACCTCTGCCTTGTATAATCATCATATCCCTCAGCGGGAATCCCAAGAATCTCACCAAGCTCCTTGGCATCAAAGGAGATCTTAAGCCCATTTGCCTGACTGGAGACCTTGCCATCCTTGACTTCTACATTTGCCATGAACACGAAAATCTCACTCCTGGCCAGCCTGCCATCTAGTTGAAGGACCATGTCCTTCCAGCCCTGCACGTCCAGATTGTCCACAAGGTAAATCATGTCAGATTCTTCAAGATCCTTCAGCAACCTTCCCTTCAGTATCATGCGCTTTCCAAATTTTGTCAATTTGTCTGTCTCTCCACCAGACTCCTCTGCTTCTTCACCACTCCACTCATCATCATCATCAAATTGAGCCTTCTTTGATTTCTTTGTGGACCTAGTTCTCCTAGCAAACAGCTGAGGGTGTAGCAGACACAGATGCTGACATCTTGTAAGAAGTCTTAGCCTTTTTTTATTTAGGTGTCTTAATCTCAACTTCTACCATTTGTTCCTCTTGATGGACCAGGTCCATCTTCTCAACATCAACAGCCTCTACGGGCTCAAACACTTTTGCCTTCCCCTTTTCAGCTTTCTTTCTCCTACTCTCCCTAAAAGCTTTCTGCAACTCCTCTTCACTCTGCCTAATTGCACTCCTTGTAGTGCGACCTCTAGGAATAGAAGCATCAGCAGAGGGAGTGGATTTTCTCTTCTTGCTTTCCACTGGAGAAGCAGCTTTCTTAGTCTTGGGTGTCCTCTTCTTTTTGGGTTTATAGCTCTCCCCTAATTTTCTCATAAGATTAGCCAAAGTTTCCTCAATGGATGAACCATGTTCGTCGGTTGCATGTTGAAGATTTTCCAGCCCCTCTACAGCCTCTCTAGAATTACTTCCCCCTAAATCTTTGGCACCTTCTTCAACAACCACTGGGACAGTTCCACAAATTGCCAATGGAGTGCCTCCTTCCCCTGTTCCCCTCACAGTACTTCTTTCTCCCTCTCTCTCAATTTCTTTCACAAAGTTATTTTTACCGCCTCTTCTTCTCCTATCAGGAATCTCCACATCCACTACAGACCCAATTAAAACAAACCTATTTTCATAAGTGACTGGCTCAGACCCAATTTTAGATGTTACATGTTCAGAATCAGAAGAACCAGTTGCTTCCCCCTCAGTGGCAGACTTGAAAGAGTCATTGGAGTTCTCAGATTCTTGGGCCTGGCCATCTTGAAGCTTTGCGTTTAATTTCCTAGCTAGAGCTAGAGGCAACAGTCTTTCTGGCGAGCATTTTCACACGCCTTCTCCTGGGTTCTGGATTGGGGCTTGGTTGTACAACGGGAGTGACTGGAGGAGACGGAACATGGTTGTTTTGAGGGGTGGTGGGATGTGATTGAGATGGAGTGGAAGAATTTGATTGATATGGGGTGGAACCAGTATCAACAAGCGTGATACTGTAGTCAGGTGTGGTTGAGGAGGATGAAGCAGGAGGTGAAGTGTTAGCCATGGTGATGATTTTTGTTAAGGAAAATCAGGATCAAGGTGTTTGAGTAGAAGGTTGAAAGGGTTTCGACAGTTATGGATTTAGGAAAAAAAGATGAAGGATTATAGAAGTGATGATGGGTTTTTAAAGGCTTGGTTAATAAATACACAACGGGTGTAATTTTGGTCAAGTGGGAGTCTAATCGGTTCAGGAGTGTCAGGTGATAAGTGACGGTTATGACTCCCATATAATCTAGGCCATTTTAATTTGATTGGACTCTTTGGAATGGGTTCGAATTTGGGATAGGTACTAGATTTTGTAAAAGCTTATTATAGATAGAGTCCTACTCATGAGTAACTATTGATATTTAAATATGTGTATAGTTATGAGCACATACCTTGTCTGTCAGATGAACCAGCAACGATGAACCAGGTTCATCTTGTTAGAATATCTTGATTAAGCCTCAATTTACAAAAATAGAAAAACATCATTAGTAACCAAGGAGTCATATTAACACATGGCAATAGAGTATGCATTTTAAGGCATGAGACTGAGCAACGATTATTCTGATTATTTACACCTTTCAGAATTCCTAGCCAAAAATCATTTCCTCTTTTTTTTTCAATTTTGTTTTGAATTGGTTAAATTAGGTGATCTTAAATCATCCCTAATTCTAACCTGTTTCTATCAAAATGCCCTCTACTTAGTGCATTAGCAAAGATGTCAGCAATTTGTTTGTCAGTAGCGCAGAATTCAATAGAGATCATTCCTTTCTCATAGTTGTCTCTTAGGAAATAGTGTCTAACATCTATGTGCTTTGTTGTTTTATGATGGATGGGGTTCTTTGTCATACTAATAGCACTATTGTTATCACATAAGATAGGAATGCATCCAACCTCTATGCCAAAGTCCATCAGTTGTTGCTTAATCCATAGTAACTGAGCAAAACATGAGGATGCAGCCACGTACTCAGCCTCAGCAGTAGATAAAGCTACTAAATTTTGTTTCTTAGTGGCCCAAGACACAAGACATGAGCCCAAAAAGTGTGCCATACCTGAGGTGCTCTTTTTATCTACCAAGAAGCCTGCATAGTCAGCATCAGCATATCCCACAAGATCAAAATTACTACCTTTGGGGTACCAAAGACATAGGTCAGTGGTGCCTTTTAGATATCTCAGGATTCTCTTCACTGCAGTTAAATGGGATTCCTTGGGGTTGGCTTGAAATCTTGCACAAAGCCCTACGCGAAAACAATGTCAGGTCTACTAGCAGTAAGGTATAATAATGACCCAATCATCCCTCTATACAACTTTTGATCAACAGATGAACCAGGTTCATCTACATCTAGTTTTGTGGTTGTTGCAATGGTATTGTCAATTTCCTTTGAGTCTTCCATTTTAAATCTTTTAAGAAATTCTTTCACATATTTTTGCTGATGGATCATAGTGCCATTTGAATTTTGTTTAATTTGTAAGCCTAAAAAGAAGTTAAGCTCACCCATCCTGCTCATTTCAAATTCACTCCCCATTAGTTTAGCAAATTCTTTACTTAGCTTTTCAGAAGTTGCCCCAAAGATTATGTCATCTATATATATCTGCACTACCAAGAGATCTTTACCTTTTTCCTTCTAGAATAAGGTGCTATAAATTTTACCTCTCTTGTAGTCATTTTCCAGTAGGAATTTTGAAACCCTTTCATACCATGCCCTTGGATCTTGCTTGAGTCCATACAGTGCTTTGTCAATCTTGTACACATGATCAGGATTCTCCTTGTTTTCAAACCCCGGAGGCTGCTGTACAAACACTTCTTCCTTGAGATAGCCATTCAGGAAGGCACTCTTGACATCCATCTGGTGAATGGTGAATTCCATGTAAGAATCAAAGTCTATGAGGAGCCTAATTGCTTCCAACCTTGCCACAGGAGCAAAGGTTTCATCATAGTCTACTCCTTCCTCCTGACTGTATCCTTGAACCACCAATCTTGCCTTGTTTCTTGTAACTGTTCCATCTTTATCAAGTTTGTTTCTGAATACCCACTTTGTGACAATCATTGATCTATCAAAGGGTTTAGGTACCAGATGCCAAACTTGACTCCTTTCAAATTGGTTGAGTACTTCTTTCATTGCATTTAACCAATCTGCATCCTGCAAAGCTTCAGCAATATTTTTAGGTTCAATCAGGGATAAAAAAGTATCAAACGCACACAGATTTTTCAAAGAGGATCTAGTTCTGATTCCAGGTGTTGGATCAGTTATAATTTTCTCAATGGGGTGTGAGATTTCATATCTATGTGGTTTTACAACCAACTGGGTATTACTTGAACATCCTACAGTGTCTTGTTGTTGAGGAACAGGATCAGGGACATGTTCCAATGAGGTTTGGAAATTAGTTTGTTGCTCAGTTCCGCCTGGGATGGATGAACCTGTTCCATCACCCGTTCCTTCCTCCAGTGTTGCTCCAGTTTGGTATGAGTTTCTGACCAGCCCAATTTCTTCATCTACTTGTTCCTGTCTCTCAGAGAGAATGTTAGTTTCATCAAAAACAACATGCACACTCTCTTCAACACACATAGTTCTTTTGTTATACACTTTATAAGCCTTACTATGTGAAGAATATCCCAAGAATACTCCCTCATCACTTCTGGGATCAAACTTACCTAGGGAGTCTTTGCCATTGTTGTGCACAAAGCACTTACAGCCAAAACCCCTAAGATGGGATATATTGGGCTTTCTCCCTTTAAGTAACTCATAGGGAGTCTTCTCTACAAGTGGTCTAGTCATGCACCTATCTATGATGTAGCATACAGTGTTTATTGCTTCTGCCCAGAAATTATGAGATAGTTTACTAGAAAGAAGTATGGTTCTAGCCATATATTCAAGGGTTCTGTTCTTTATTTCAACAACTCCATTTTGTTGTGGAGTTCTAGGGGCCGAAAAGTTATGATCTATGCAATGTTCATCACAAAATTCAGCGAACTTTGCATTTTCAAATTCAGTGCCATGATCAGACCTTATTGATGCAAGTTGATTTCCTAACTGTTTCTGGGTTCTTCTAACAAATGTAATGTAACGACCTGGTAGGTCGTTTTGAGAGTTAGTGCCCCAAACCCCTAATAACTTCTTTCCCAATGTCTATTTCTGCTTTTGGGACTTGTTGGAACGTTGAGTGGTGAAATTCGGAGAGGTTTTGGACACATAGTCCTTATATGTGAGTTTAAGCTTTAGAAATCGGACTGTAGTTGGAACTGTGGAAGGAAGGGTTCAGAATGGGATTCCTTCAAATCCGTTAGCTCCGTTGGGTGATTTAAGAGTTAGGAGCATGTCCGGAATGTGCTTTCGAGGTCTGTAGTAGATTTAGGCTTGAATTGGCGAAAGTTAGAATTTCGGTGATTTTGGCCGATGGTGGAATTTTGATATCGGGCTCGGAATGGAATTCCGAGAGTGGATGTAGGTCCGTTGTGTCATTTGTGACCTGTGTGTAAAATTGTAGGTCATTCGGACTAGTTTTGATGTGTTTCGGCATCGGTTGTAGATTTTGAAAATTTCATAAGTTCTTAGGCTTGAATCCATGTATAATTGGTGATTTTGGTGTTATGTGATGTTTTTTGGAGGCTCGACTAAGTTTGGATAAGGTATTAGGACTGTTTGGTAAGTTTGGTTGAGGTCCCCGGGGCTCGGGGATGTTTCGGATGCCCAACGGGTGATTTTTGAACTTGGAGAACAGCTGAACCATTTTTGGTTCTGGTGTCTCGCACCTTCAATGGAATTTTCGCAGGTGCGGACACATAGGTGCAGAAAAGAGGCTCACAGGTGCGGACTTGGTCAAGTCAACCAGTCTCACAGGTGCGGTTGAGATTTTGCAGGTGCGGAGCCGCAGATGCAGCCAATTAATCGCAGGTGCGGCCCCAGGACTTTTCATGGGTTTTCGCACCTATAATGGATTTTCCGCAGGTGCGGTCCAAGGGGCGCAGGTGCCGAAATTCCTGGGCAGTTATATTAGATTCGAGGGTTTGAATTTCATAACTTCTAAAAATTATTTGGAGCTCGGGTGTAGGCGATTTGGGGTGAGTTTTGAGGAAAAGCTTCATAGGTAACAATTCCTAACCCTATTTCCTTTGTATATCATTAATCTATGTCCATTTCTTCCATGCAATTAAGGGATTTAGGTGAAAAATCATGCAAATGGGAAGAAGTTTCCCCAATTAGGAAACCCAAGAATTTAATAGGATTTTATCGTTGGTTTTAGATGATTCTTGTTTGAGGGAGTTCGTGAGTGAATGGGTGTTCTAAATTTGTAACTTTCACTCAATTCCGAGACGTGGGCTCGGGGGACCTTTTGGGTGACTTTCCTAATTTCGCGTATTAGCTTCGAACTTATTAGCTATTTTGATTCCTTAAAGTGATATTTACATTATGCAATCGAATTGAATAGATTTGGGTCATTCGGAGTCGGATACTCGTGGCAAGAGCGTGGTTTATAGTTGATTAGCGGAGTCGAGGTAAGTAACTTGCCTAACTCTATGTTGGGGACTTCCCCTACGCTATTTTAATATTGTTCTATGTTGTTTGAGCGTCGTGTGCGTGAGGTGACGAGTACGCACACGGGACATTGTTGCTAAACTCCAATTTTCCCTTCATAACTCAAATCATTTCACTCCTATTTCACTGATTCATGTATCGACTATGTAGTTTAGATTAGGAAATAGCATGCCTACATGTTGTACTCAAACTTTCCCTAGTTTTTACTATGTGTACCATGTTTAGGCAGTTTTATCCATATTTTACCGGTGAATTTTTCCTGAACTATTTTAAATAAAAATTGTATTCGGTATTTGTACTGCATTGCATATTTAAATTGGGACTACGGACGAGATTCCGGGAGCTTTCCCCCTGTACTACATTGCATATTTAAATCTGGACTACGGATGAGATTCTGGGAGCTTTCCCCCTGTACTTCATAGCATATTTAAATTGGGACTACGGACAAGATTCCGGGAGCTTTCCCCATGTACTGCATTGCATATTTAAATTGGGACTACGGACGAGATTCCGGGAGCTTTCCCCCTGTACTGCATTGCATACTTGTTATTATGATATATGTTGTGCTGAGCTGAGTGTTTAACCAAAGAATTAGATCCTTTGACCAAAGCTATTTTTAGGATGAACACGGGTTTCTGATAACCAAGGCAAGACTGATTATTGTAAGTAATTAAATAAAGAAAAATCAATGAGATGCACGAAAAGTAAAGTGTATTGCAATAGTAGTTCGTATGTCCCTTACAGGTTATATTTTACTCCCTTATATAGGGAATTTCCTAATATAACGTCTGCTCTTTTCAGTGATTGAGAATTAATGACTAATTATGACATTAATGTAATGTTACAATGAGTAACCGTAACTGTTGCGTGAATGTTGTGTAACATGTGGATCACTAATTGAAGATCTCTGAACCTGCCCTTTGTTCTGCCCAGATACATTTTGATTGTGTCTCTTCATCTTCTCAATCAGGTTGAGACTTTCGTAGCTAATTAACCCGTGGGTGTGATTTACCGTGCCTCTTTGCCTTATACCTCTTCATAGAGTCCCGCCTAGCTGTCGTGTCTTCGTTGCTCCACGTAGACTACTGAGTCATCAAGATTTATTACACATGTGAAGCTTTTTTTTACCAATACAGATAGTCCCCCCACTTACCATATATTTATCGATGAATATTTGGTAAGTGGATACTCATTTATGGCGGAAATATTTTTCCGCCGCTTCACTCGAAACATTTCATCTTTTTCTGAACGTAGGCGTCACTTGTCACTTCCATTTAATGCTTATTCCACGTGGCATTTCCGGGTTGGTTTCACAATTGTTCAGCGCCTTTTAGGGCTTTTTGTGGCTGCATCAGTCACGAAGTGACATCTTCAATTATGGATTTCACATCATTGTTTTTTCCATTTTTGAGGGTTTTCTTCGAGTATAAATACCCCTTTTCTTTTCTTTCACGAAAAACTTCTAACTTTCAAACTTTATTTGTAAAGAACTTTTTCCTTGTCTTTGTAGATATGTCTTCTTCAAACCAATCTAAGAGAGTCATAAATGTAGATGATTTGACTCCTTCTTCAGCTCCAACGCAGAGTAGGAGAGGCGGCAGGTTGAGGAGTTTAGGTTCTACTCCTTTAAGGGGTTCTTCCTCTTCTCAAATTACTTCCCTCCTTCTTCTAGGTCTTTAACTTCTCCGAGGGCTAGGGCTTCTAGATCTTCGTCCAAAGGTAAAGAACATCACGAACCTTTGCGCGAACCGAGGGTCAATGAAATAGTACCTGCAGAGTTCACCTTTGCTAGGGATAGTCAGGCCCTTAGAGATCAGCTTTCTTCATTATCGTCTCTTGATAATGCTGACAAGTACTCTACCCAACTCACTGAAGTTTTAATTCCTCTTATATGCAGGGACTGTTACTGGAGTTTCGATTTTCCTGTAATCGTTCCAAACAGTAATCACAGAATAACGTCTTACAAGATGGGGCATTCTTTTGTTTATACCTATCCCTTTACATTAGGGTTTAAGCCTCCCATCGACCCAGTAATCATCGAGCTCTGTCAATTTTTCAAAATTTGCTTGGGACAAGTCGGTCCTCTTGTATGGAGAGTCGTTGCATGTCTTAGATACTTGGCTACCTTAGCTTCGATGCCCTTTACCTTTCATCATCTTATTCACCTCTATTCCCCAATGTTGTTTCTTTAGGGAATTTTTACCCTGGCTGCTAGGAGTAAAAGGGTGTTAGTGACTCCTGAAGATGATAAGGATCGAGGTTGGTTTCTTCGGTATGTTGTTGTTCCTACTGCTGGTTTAGTGGGTGAAGAGAATCTTACCTTCCCTAAGAAGTGGAATCTTGCACGTGAGTACATTTTTGCTCACATTTCTTGCTTTTTGATTTGGATATCTTGTCCATACCGTAGTTGTTTCTTCTTTTTGCAGCAATCATGGGAACCGTTGAGAATGTCTCCAATTTCAGAGATTGGGTAGAAAAGCTTTTGTTAATCGCTCCATTGGAAGAACGTTCATGGAAGTACCTCTCTGAGAGGTTTGGTTGGAGAGTTAAGACTCATGGTAAGTGAAGTTTTTGTTTGTACTTGTTTCTTCCTTTGAGCATTATTTAATCCTTTCTTTTTGACAGGGTTTCCTGCTCGTGGAGTTTCTGCATCCGCATCTGTTCCCAAGTTATCCCTAGATTAGGCCCAGGAGATCATTTCAGGCTCTTCTTCTTCAAAGAGAAAAGTAGGCGGATCAAGGACCTCGGAAGAAGAGGGCTCTTTAATCCATAGGTCACGTAGAAGGAAGGTGGTCTCAGACAACGAGTCTACACCTGTTATTGATCCTTCCGTACCTGAAGTTGAATTTTCTGCCCTTGAGGATGCTTATCCCTCTCGCGGGTGTGATTCTATTGATCATTTATTCCGGGAAGGCTTTGGTCCTGTTGCTGATGAAGCTTCCCTGGTTGTTTTCTCTCCTTCTCTTAGAGAAATCCCCTCCACTGTTCCATTTATTTCTCCTGCCCCCGTGTCTATTCCCGCTCCTGTTCTTACTCCCTCTCCCGTGGCTTTTTCGGCTCCTCAGACTTCCTTGCTCGTGGCTCATGCATTTGTTCCTGCTTCCACGCCTTCTATTTCAGAAGTAGGGTCTTCCAGCAGGGAGATGAGGCAGGTGATGATAGAAGTTCCGGCAGAGCGTAGCCTCTTTAAAAAGTCTGGCCAGCCTGATGTGTGGTTGAAACCGTTGATAGGTCTGACAGAGAGAGCTAAGCTGGATAGCCACAGTTCCCTTACATGGGCTAATGAGATCGTGCATACTTCTTTAAAGGTAGAATGTATTTTCTTTCATTCATTCTTGTAGGCGTACTTATCATATCTAATTGATTTCCTTTTGTAGATCAATCTTATAGGCAC